>JAVJIF010019059.1:0-68626 GCA_038442645.1 Agave tequilana | reverse complement strand
AATGTGGCCAAACAATCCATTTGAATTGCCCATGGCATCCTTCTGCACCCATGGAGCTTTGTGTTCTTCAGTGGCAAAGCAGACATATCAACCCAAATGAACCCCAAGCTTGCAAACATCTCTTCTGCCCTCAATTTACTTTGTCAGGTGAAATCCCCCATCTTACATACGCAATACGAATGTATATACGCATTAAAATTTCAAATCTTGCACTTTACAACATGTATCTCATTAGCCTTTTCTGTAATTATCAACAAAATATTTCTGTTGTAAATGTATGAGCGAGTCGGAAAATTTTTTGCGTCTTCCCTTTGTTACTCCAGGCAAGCTGTTGGGTTACCAATTGAAGGTTGCTTTCTCTATGGGCATCTATGACTTGGAAGTAGGGATGTAAACAGCTCGGATATGGATACGGGTTTTATCACCTCTGTATCCGTATTCATTTTTTCAGATATAGCTACGTATACAAATTGGGTATACAAAAGGATATTGGAAAATGCTCAAATATGAACATTTCTCTCCATTATTTTGTCAAAGCGGATATCCCGCACACAACATTTTGATATTCGTACCGGCATCCTACAAAATACGTATTGGATTCAGACAATCGGAATCCTTTTACATCCCCACCATTGACGGCACAATAACAAATGCTAACCCTAGCCTGAACCGCCTCTTTATGGAGTTGGTTCGACCAGGTTCGGGTCAAACACAGGCTCATGACCCGCATGGTCGGAAACGGGATCCTATCCAACAGTGATATGTAAGATCCTGTTTGTTAAATGAATAAGCTGATTTTTAGACCCAACTTGCATTTCCTCCACTTTGGGTTAAATCTAATGAATGAGTAAGGAACAATGCTCGTCTCTTTTTTCACAATTAAGGGATCAAAAAGATAACGATGAATGTAACAACCTTGTCTTCTTCTCCAACTTGTGACAGTGTTTGCTCTAAGTATCTCAGATTACTTTGGAATAAGTGGTGTTAGTATTAGATAGGCTAAACAAAAATGCATTTAACTTTTTTTCTTTCATCCTTTTTTTCCCTTGTCTTTTGAAAGAAATGTGGGAGTCCTCTGCGGTTGTCCAACCGGCCTGAGTCAGTTAGAGCACAATGCTCCTTACGATCACCGATTCGAACACCGCCTCGCGGACATTTTTTCTTCCCCTCACGTGGCCCCGATGAGGCCCTGAGTTTGCTCCCTAAAAGTCGCCTGTGAATCCCATTAGTGGTTGAGTTAATTAGCCAAAAAAGAAATGTGGGAGAACAAAAGCATGTAGCTCCACTTAGAGACTCCAACGGGGGCACAGTAAGTACAAAGTTATTAATACACAGACCAATTTGGTATTAAGATAAGATGAAGAGTGAATTGAACAGCTTGTAAAGTAGGATGTTTGTAACTATAAATGCGGACTCCATGTGAAGCCTTGGAAAGAATCCAAATTCTCAGTGTGTGGATTTGTCTCCGCGGATGTTTGTTTGTTTGCATGTATGTATATATGTGTATGTATATGTATGCGGTTGAAGAGAAAGCGAGAGGCCAAGAGTCGTGATAGGAGGAAATTTCCTAAAGTAACACTCTACACTGTTCAAAGTATTCTCTACGCGTTGAATGTATAATATGGGTGAACATGAATTGTTTTGAAAAATCCTGTGTTCATGTATTAAGTGCTCCCATAATATATGTTTTTTTTTTTGTAACAGAAAATACTCACTAGATCTATTAGTAAAACGTTTCTAAGTCATGATTTTCATGCACTAAAATTTCACAGGGATCACAATGAATGGTCGGATCATGAAAAAGAAGTGTAGAGAATAAGCTCTAGTTTGTTAGTAGTAGAAAAATTCCTTGTATGCGCCTGACTTCACGTTCCTCGTTTCTGTGTGTTGTGTGTAAATGCACCAGTCGACAATTGACAAGAACTATATTTCATGATCGGTGGTTTGTTTGATGAACATCCAGTCATTTCCACCCGTTCTCCTAGATTCATTGAGAAAATTTCAAAATTAGATGGTACATGCAATATGGACAACTGTTATAAATGAATGTGTCTGCTCACCTACCTAGCATAATAAAGGTTACTGTGTGATGATACAAGCGATGACGCAAGCAGGCAAATAGTGACTGCATAGTACCCCAAAGTTTTTTTTTTATAAATAGGCCATTCTTGATTCATTTCAATTTACATTTTAAAAATCAATAAAAATTTCTCCTTCTACTCTCTCTCTAAAATTCTCTATCTCAGTGTTATAATTTCTCGGGTTTTACAACACATTATCAGTACGAACGCTCTACTTCTGTCACCAGCCTCTGCCTCCATCAGCTCAGGGAAAATTTTTTATCACAAATCTCTATCTCCATTAGCTCAAGGTAAAAGTCTTGTCACGAGCCTCTGTTTTCATTAGCTCAAAGAAAAGGCATACACTAGTCTCAGCCTCTATATTTACTATCTCAACGTAAAAATAACAAGTTATTTTGCTCATAATACTCGTATAACATCATTACTATTTATGAAAGGGGCTCTGCTACCTATTTATAGTAATATGATGTGATTACGAGAAGTTAGATTATTATACTCATTATATTCATATAACACCACTACTATATATGAAAGGAGGCTCTGCTAACCATTTATAGTAAAGTGATGTGATTATGACAAGCTAATAATATTTCTTGTTATTATCTTTACTAATCTCTCAATTTATGCTTGAGTAAAATAAACCACAAGCTACCAATATTATATATTTTATTGCTCTGCTATTTATATCTATATAAACACCCATTAAAAAGTTTACTGAGTAGCGTGGTGTGCTAATATTTATTTCAATATTTATTGCTTCATTAATTATATCTGTAAAATATCCACAAAGTAAAGTGGCATGCCTATATTATAGCTCATAAATATATGTAGTATAATACATTTATTTTACCATCTTCTTTATTATAAAATTTAATTATATTAAATTTAAATTGATTTTCTCTCTCCTCCAACGGCTATATAACAGTTATAAATAGCTAGTTTTCACTCTATAAATTGGTGAATTCTAAACCTCATAACTCACTTCTCATTATGTCTTCATTCTCAAATTTTTTCATCACTCCACAAGCTTTTCAATTTAAATTTTCGCAAGATGCTTAATCCATTTTTGAAGTTTATTGTTGCCATCATCATCAATATTATTATTCTTTTAATTGGAGATATGTATCCAAGTAATTTTCAACTGAACCTTTTACTTTTAATGTTCATCTTCACTCTTTTGTTTACCGCTATTATGATTGAGATGTAATTTTATTATTTTGTTGTGAAATAAAATATTGTGATTCTAACTATTTGTGTATTTTATTATAGTTATCACCATGTCAAATTTTGCAAAGCTTGAGTTCATTCCAGTTGATATCACGGGAAGAAATTATATGTCTTAGGTTATTGACATAGAAATGCATCTCAAGTCAACGGGTCTCACTAAGACAATAAAAGAGATGAATGCTACGTTGTCGCAAGATAAGAAAAAAAACGACGATCTTTATATGTAGACATCTTGATGAGTGCTTAAAATGTGAATATCTCATGGTAAGAGACTTAAGTGTCTTGTGAAAAAATCTTAAAGAAAGATTTGATCATCAAAAGAAAGTTGTGCTTCCTGCCACATGTGATGAATGGAATGCTTTACATTTTTAAGACTTAAAGAAAGTCAGCGATTATAACTCTGCAATGTTCAGAATAGTATCTCAACTGAAATTTTGTGGAATGGATATCACAGATGAAGAAATGCTGGAGAAAACTTACTCCATATTTCATCCATCTAATATAACACGGCAACAACAATATCAGTTGCGTGATTTTAAGAAATATTTTGGACTAATTACATCTCATCTTGTGGTAGAGAAGAACAATGAACTTTTGAAAAAAAAATCATCAGTCTCATTTTACTAGTTCAGCAGTTTTTTCAAAAGCAAAAGCTGCATTTTCTGAAAATTATGGGTGAGGATATAATCATGGTCGTGATCGTGAACACGATCGAAATGGTTATTACAACCCTTCACAAAACAACGCGATTCACAAGAAGCATCATGTGAAAAGATTTGATAAAGAAAAATATGTTCAAGAAAGTTTTCTCCAGAATCCTGAAGATTCCTGTTACAAATATGGTTCAAAGGGCACTGATCTCGAGTATGTTGAATACTAGAGCACCTTTTTAAGCTTTACAAGGCATCCTTGAAAAGGAAAGAAAAGGAAGTGAATTTCACTGAACATGATGATCCTATGGATGATTAAACTCATCTTGATGTTTCAGATTTTACTGATGATTTTGCTGATCTTTTAACCCATCGTGATTCTATGAATACTGGTGATAATTAGATATATAATTGTATTACTATATTTTTCTATTTGTAATTATCAAAATTATCTTTGAATGTAATATTTCATTTATAATAGTATGTTTGAAATTTTATTCTAATCAAATGATTTATTTTGCATGAAGCTTGATATGATTATACTAATAATGAAGTAAACTGAAAATATTTGCACACCAGATAGTAGTATAACGCACACTATTCTCAAATATAAAAGGTACTTCTTTTATTTAAAACCAATAAGGCAAATTAATATAATATCAGATCTTATAGACTTGATTGAAAGAACTGGTAAAATCAACTTCATATTGCCAAATGGAACAAAGTTTTTCATATAAGATGCTTTGTTTTCACAAAGTCCAAAAGAAATTTATTGAGTTTTAATGACATATATCTTTATGGATATGATACTCAGTCTGAACTGAAGGAAATATAAAGTATATGTATCTTACTACTTATATATCAGAAAAGAAGTACATATTAGAAAAACTATCAAAGCTTTTCTCAGGAGTACATTACACACATATATAAATGTGATTGAGTCACATATGGTAGTTAAAAAAGATACACGAAAATTAACTCTGCGGCATGACCATTTAAGTCATCCTGATTCAATAATGATGCGAAGAATTATTAAGAATTTACATGGACATACTTTAAAGGGCCAGAAGATCCTTCAAACTAATAAAATTTCATATGAGGCTTGTTCTCTTGGAAAATTAATCATGAGACCATTACCAACTAAAATAAAAACTGAATCACCTACATTTCTTGAACGTATTCAAGGTGATATATGTGGGCCTATTCACCCACTACGTGAACCATTTCGATACTTTATGGTATTGATAGATGCCTCTAGTAGATGGTCACGTTTGTCTATTATCAATTCGCAATATGGCATTTGCGAGATTTCTTACTCAGATAATTAGATTACAAGCACAATTTTTTAATTACACAATTAAAAAAGTTAGACTTGATAATGCTGGTGAGTTTACATCTCAAGCCTTTAATGATTATTGTATGTCAATTAGGATAGCTGTTGAGTATCCTGTTGCCCATGTACATACACAAAAATGGTTTAGCTGAATCACTGATTAAGCGCCTCCAGTTTATTGCTAGACCATTAATAATGAGAACAAAACTTCCTATTTTTATATGGGGTCATGCAAGTTTATGTGCTGCAACATTAATTCGCATCAGACCAAGTGCATATCATGAGTACTCCTCATTACAATTAGCATTTGGTCAAGAACCAAATATTTCCCATCTCAAATTTTTGATTGTGCGGTATATGTACCGATTGCTTCACCACAAAGTACAAAGATGGGTCCTCAAAGAAAACAGAATATATTTCGAGCATGAATCTCCTTCTATCATAAGATATCTTGAGTCTAAAATCAGTATATTTTTACAACTCGATTTGCCGACTGCCATTTCAATGAGACAACTTTCCTAGCATTAGGGGGAGAAAAGAAATAGCTAAAAAAGGATATTATATGGAGTGAACCATCTTTATTGCATCTTGATCCTCACACAAAACAGTGTGAGTTAGAAGTGCAAATGATTATGCATTTACAAGAAATAGCAAATCAATTGTCGGATGCGTTCACTGATACAAAAGGAGTGACTAAATCATATACACCGGCTGTAAATGCTCCTGCTCGGATTGAAATCCCAAAGGATTCCGAAAATAAAGTCACTAATGAGTCTAAAACATAACTAAAGCATGGTAGACCAATCGGCTCTAAAGATAAAAATTCTCGAAAAAGAAAAAGAGCAGATAAGCATGATGACCCCAATATAAAAGTATGTTTTCCAGAAGAAACACAAAGTAAGACAAATCAAGAGATAAAAACTCTGAAGGTATAGAAAATCATGGGATCTCCATTAATTATGTCAATACAAGAGGATTATGGAATCGAAATGAGATGAAAAATATGGATGAAATATTTCCTATTCCGTAGCATGTGATATTGTTAACGGAAGTGAGGATCTTGAACCAAGATTTGTCACTGAATGTCAAAATAGACATGAATGGATTAAATAAAAAGACGCCATACAGACTGAATTGAATTCGCTTAATAAGCGTAAAGTATTTGGACCTATTGTCCTCACGCCTGAAGCCGTGAGACCAGTAGGATACAAATAGGTTTTTGTACGACAACGCAACGAGAAAAACGAGATTGTGAGGTACAAATCTCGACTGTTGTTCAAATTTTTCACAAAGACCTGATATTGATTATGAAAAAATATATTCTCAAGTAATGGATGCAATTACGTTTAGATATTTAATCAGCCAGCAATTTCTAAAAATTTAGAAATGCGTCTTGTGAATGTTGTTACAACTTGTTTATATAGATCGCTTGATAGCAATATTTATATAAAAATTTCTAAAAGATTTAAGATATCTGAAGCATCAAGTTTAAAACCCAAAGAATTATATTTGATCAAATTAAAAAGACCATTGTATGGGTTACAGTAATCATGACGCATGTCGTATAATCTCTTAAGCGAGTATTTGTAAAAAGAAGGATATGTGAATAATCTTATATGCCCATGTATTTTTATAAAGAAAAATAACATCTGAATTCATTATCATTGTTGTCTATGTTGATGATTTAAACATCATTAGGACTTATAAAGAAATACTAGAAGTAATAATATACTTAAAGAATGAATTTGAAATGAAGGATCTTAGAGAAACTAAATATTATATTGGTTTACAGATTGAGCATCTTAAAAGTGGAATACTTTTATATCAATTAAATTATACTGAAAAGGTCTTGAAATACTTTAGCATGGATAAAGCAACTCTTTTAAGCACTCCAATGATTGTTAGATATTGAATCTAGAAAAAAATTCATTTCGCCCTCGCAAAGATAATAAAGAGGTTATTAGTCTGAAGTATCATATCTAAGTGCAATTAGAGCTCTTATGTACCTTGCTAATTGTACCAACCAGATATAACATTTACTACTAATCTATTAGCAAGATTTAGCTCATCTCCTACACGGAGACATTAGAATGGAATTAAACATGTATTTTGTTATCTTCAAGGAACAACTAATTTTGATTTGTTATATTCCAAAGGATCAAAATAAGAAATGATTGGTTATGCAGATGCAGATTACTTGTCAGATCCACATAAAGTCAGGTCTCAAATAGGATATGTGTTCACATGTGGAGGTACGGCGATCTCTTGGCGTTCACAAAAGCAGACACTTATTGTCACATCTTCTAATCATCCTGAAGTCATAGCACTTCATGAAGCAAATTGAGAATGTGTATGGCTAAGGTTTGTAACTCAATACATCCCAGTAACTTATGGATTACTAGTCAACAGAGATCCAACAGTAATGTTTGAAGACAATGTTGCATGTGTCACTCAAATGAAAGAAGGATTCATCAAAAGCGACCGAACCAAGCACATACCTCTGAAATTCTTCTCAATCAACCAAGAACTTGAAATGGATAAGAAAATTAATATTCAATATATTCAATCAAATGATAATGCGGCAGATCTTTTCACAAAGGCACTTTCCACTCCAACTCTTAGATAGCTTATTCGTGTATTGGGATGCGTTATCTGCGAAATTTATGAAGAGAACTACTCATACTAACTTAAGGGGGAGCTTACGTGGCTGCACTCCTTTTCTCTTACTACCTGATTAGACGGGAAAGGTGTTGTATTATGGAGTATAATTTGCACAGATATTAAATGAAAGAGATAAGGTTTAGAATAAACCTTTTGATCAATTACTCCACATATGTATTCAATATGTTCAATGTACCCTTTCCTATTTCCGTTATCATAGAGCTATACCGAGTCGATTTCAGGGAGAGCTAGCGATAGAAGCGTTACGGTCCGTAGTGAAGAAAGTAAAATGAAAATCTTCTTTGCTTTAAAAGAATAAAAGAATCATGACAAAAGAATGAAAGAATGGATGGATATGTTCATGATGGAAAATGTAAAAAGAAATCAAGATCAAGATTGGTTTTGGACTAACAACTAAAAAGAAAGTAAACTTGAAGAAGCAAACCATGACTAGCTTACCTTACTACCTTACCAACACTTACTAAACTCCGTAATAGTGAAGGCGTGCCTCATGTTGATTTCATCGGCGTAAGTTTGTCTTGCGTGTTGATCTAATTACTTTCTCATGTAGATGAAGGGTGGTTTAACCCATCGGAGAAGAGAAGACCATCCAACTTGCAAGATGAACTAAAGCAATCACCCATGAGTTAGTGAAGATGGCAAGGCTAGTGGTTAGCTAGTACATGGTAGAAAAATTAGCTACAAGCCATTAATGAAGAAGAAAAGCAAAGCATGAAGTAAATTGCAGAAAGTAAAGAAAGTAAGTAAAGAAAGCAATTAAACTAGAACCAAGCTCAAGTAGAGATGAAGAGAATGGATGAATCCTTGCATTGCTTCAAGTTGTCACTCCTTGATGTACAAGCTCTCTCTCTCTTACAACTCTCTCTTGCAATGATTTCTAGGGAAGAAGAAGATCATAGAGAGCTACAAAAATCCTAGAGAAAAACAAAATTACAAAGCTTTACACTAATCTCTCTCTCTCTTCTCTGTTCTGTCCTTTCTCGCAGGTCAGGTGCAGATATTTATAGGCTGAGAGAGAAGCTTCAAGACCCCTTTCTGTTGGCGCAAAATCCGGATCTCAACAAACCCAGATCTGCCGCGAGCGCGCGGCAAGGGCGGGCAAAACAGATTCTGTTAGGAAACAGAATTCTGTTGTAGGTTGGTTGAGAGGTTGTTATCCACGTGGCCTTCTAGAATCTTCAATTGGCGCGCGGATCTCTCTGGATTCTGATTTCAAATCTTGGGCTTTATTTTAATCTTGGATTTAATCACTTTAATTATTGCTAATTAAAGTGATTATTGGGCTTTCTCTTATTTGAGTGTGGACCTGCAAATATATAGAGAAGATGAGTAAAAATCATATATTTATTTGCAATATGCATGGGGATTATGTGGTAAAATATGCAATATTGTGTATCAATCACACCCCCACACTTATTCTTTTGTTCGTCCCGAGCAAAACAAAGAAAAGAAAAAAAACTATACTACCAATTTATTACACCACTTTCGCAGGTGACGCGATTGCACTGAGCATGTGCAACAAGCCGTTAAACCTCTAGGTTACCCTAGAGGAGGAGTGTTGTCTCCTGAGGGTTTTCAGCGGATTGCACCCACAAAATTCATAAAGAAAGAAGACAAATGTTAGTATTTTAAAAACGCATTTTGAAAGAGAGACATGTTTTCGAACTATTTTTGCAATAATATAAGTGATCTAAGGTCATAAGTCCACCTATAATCATTCTCCCTTAAACTTAGTATCTATGCAAGATCTTGTCTTCAATTAAGGTAAGAATTCAAAATTGGATTGAATATTTTATCTTTCATAAAACCTAGATAGTATGCACACCGTGACAGTGAAGATTTCTGGGATTTCAACTCTAACCATCAAGCCATTTATTTATATATATTTATATTTCCCTTTTTTTTTTTATTCTTCCCTTAGTTTAGGCTTTCTAGTTCACCCTTGTAACGAGCCTATAACCGATGACTCCCAAACCAGACGGTCTTAGGGCACCAGATGAGAAAACATCCCTCGGGTTTAAGGTCTCGAGTGAAAAAGGCCACGAAACTAAAGGGGATTATTATTATTATTACCACCGTTAGGCGTGAATAATCATGCTTCTTGAGGCATAGTTATCCAGCTTTATAAGTGATGCTTTATTCACATATATATATTTTTTTTCTTTATATTTTTTTATATATATGGCATTTTAGGTCTTTGTTTCCATCCCAAAAATGTGTAAGTGTGAAGTGCATACTTATCTAAGGCAAAAAATTCAAGATAAAACTATCTCCCCAATTTTACTTACTTAGCCTATAATTTCAAACAAGATCTATTATTTCAACTAGGTTTAAGATGTCATAATTAAGGCTTTCTTAATTCCTAAGATACATCTTAATTTTCTTAAAAATAGATCTAAACTTTGTCTCTTATTTCAAAAAGTTTTTTTTTTTTTATATATTATTTCTAAAAGAAAGGGTAAATCTAAAAGAAAGTGGAAATTCTATAACAAAAATAAAATCTAAAAGAAAATGGAAGACCTAAAAAATAAAAATCCTAAAAAAAAAAAAAACTATAAAGAAAATAAAAATCCTATGTTAGTACATACCCCCCCATACCTATCTCATGCATTGTCCTCAATGTATGCAAGATAAAAAAATAATGCATCAAATAGGTAAAAGGTAAGAAACTACCCCCTCTGTCGCTTTGGACCCGCGGTGGTGCTAGGTCCAGCCGACTGTGATCTCCTCAGTGTCGCCTCAATGTTATCTAACCTAGAGGATTGCTCCTCTACCTTTTTCCTCAGTCTCACTTGCCCCCTAAAAATCTTCTTCATGCCCTTCCAGATGGAGGACATGAAGGCATGTGTATCATGTGGGGGGTCCTGCCTCCAAAACTCAGGTTCATCTTCTTCCTCAAAACTCTCCTCAGAGGAGGACTCTACCGGTACATCCTCAGGCTGGACAGTAGGTGTCCAGACCGCATGCAAACAACTATTATACGAACTGGTAGGTCTCTCGGGTGCAACAAACACTCGGTCGAATGAATCAAAAACATCGTCTGGTAGGAAAGTCCTACATAGACGTGTGATCAAGATAGGATGGGAGTATTTGGCACCCTAGTGCGTGAGGAATTGGCTATGAGTGCGTGGAAGATGACTTTATTCAAACAAACTGTGTGTTAACGAGTCATTAAATCATGTATAATTTGCAACACAGGTCTGTTGAATGTGGAGGTGTGGTCTAGCCCTAAAATATTGCGTTGGATCCAACGTCCAACGCAATGAACATTTCTAAACATGGTGCTAGCCTTCAGCCCACGATCCTGCTCAGTACAACGAGCCCCCATAACAGTCATGTAATCTATAAGCGGGAGAGGCTCGCTGTGTTGTGTGATGGATGGGACAGTAGTGACTTCCTCAAGAAGAGGAAGCGTGACAAGTAGGTCTCCTGTGGGCATGTGTACAGTGAACTGGTACATGTGTGGATCAATCGATGCTTGGTCAAGATGAGTGTAAAACATTGTCACCAGTTCGGGATAATAAAATGCATCGGTCTCAGTGTTGTCGTACACTAGCGAATACCAATTCCTTGCCCTAATTCTCTCTAAAAATACATGCCCATATCCATTCACATCACATAAAATCCGCCCAAAGTCTTTCTCAATAAAAATAGATGGTGCCATGATATGAATTAAGAACAAAGCAAGAAAAAGAAGAGATTTGAATTCGAACCACCCCCGGAATTCGTGGGGGAAAAATTCGATCTCTGCAGTGGGTTCAGGAAGGTCTGAATGAGGAGGTAGCACCAGATCGGCCGGAAGCTTGTGAAATCGATCGGAGCAGACTCTGGCGGCGCTCAGGATGCTGCAGGAAAGCCGCAGAGGCGCGCCTGGAGTCGCGGGAACGCGGCAAACAGGGAGGTTCTGATGAAGTGAAAAGTTGCCGAGGCGGCGCTTTGAGATAATTTTACAGATCTGAGGAGATTTTTCTCGTGTGAGGGAGGAAGTATGGAGTAGAGAGATATTTATAGGAAGGAGAAATTTAGAATCCCACTTCTATCCCTAGGTTAAAAACGAATTTACCCTAGGGATTTTGGAAGTTTTGAAAATAACTTTGACCCTAGGGACTTGGAATATGAGGAAACCTAGGAATTTAGAAAGATTTTGAATTTGGAAAGTGTAAAACTCCTTTAAGCATAAAAATCCCTCCTCATTTTTTTTATTTTTAATTATTAATTTCTAAAAGAAGTGTAAAAGAAAGAAAATCTAAAAACTCTAAGTTCACACTTATTTCATACATTGTCCTAAATGCATCATGATACATGTATGCATGAAACAAAATAGAGAGGGAAGGAGAAAAATTACCTTAAGGTGGTGGTTCCTGTGGTGGTCTGATTGGTCCACGAAACATGGCCCAATCATTATTACGTTGGGTTTTGAGGAACCCACCAGAAATATCATGAATATGACCCACTAAAAAGATAAATCCATGGAAGATTTTTATTAAGTACATGTCCCCATCTAATTTCCATTTTCCATAATAAATTTCTGAGTCAAATTTGTCAACTACCTTGTCCCAAAGTGGTGTATGAAATGATAGAACTGTTGACTTGGACTCAGGAATGACAGGAACTAATACCGACTCAGGAAGGTGACTGAAGTCAAGTGAAGGTGCAGGAGTCGAAGTGAGTTCAGGAATTTGGTCTAAGTCAAGAAAATGAAGCTCAAGTCCACAATCATTTTCCAACAATGGGATGTGACCTACTATGGGTGATATCTCTTTACTTCCAATATTAAGAAATTCTAGCTCATCACCATACAATTCTTCGAAACTTAAGTCAACATCTTCTGCTAGAATTGTACAATCAGTTTCAGAAGTAAAGAGATTGTGAGAATCTAGGTCACATTCCATATGTAGTTCAATACATGAGGAACTTGCCAATTTGTCAATAGTATCTTCAGAAGTGTAGAATTGGTCAAGTTTAATATGATCCTCAAAGATGGGTGATTCAACTTCATTATGAATTGGTACAGGATCCAATGTCGACTCCGGGAAAAGATTGAAGTCAGGTAAATTTACCGGAGTCATTATTGAATCAGGTAAAAGAAGTGAATCACGAAGTTGGGGTTCAAGATCATATTCCTCATGTAGTTCAATTCCACAAGAATGTGAACTTGTCAATTTATCAATGGGACTTTCAAAAGTATGGAATTGGTCAAGTTCAGTATGATCATCAAAGATTGGTGATTCAATTTCAAAATGGACTGCACTGGATCCAATACTGACTCGGGAAATGAAGTGAAATCATATGAAGACACCGGAGTCATAATTGAATCAGGAAGAAAAATTGAATCATCAAGTGGAATTTCAGGATCATATTCACACTCAAGTTCAATTTCAGGAAAAGGAAAACTTGCCAAAATGTCAATGGGATCTGAATTTTTGACAAGTTCAGGTGATTGTGCTGAAATTGAATCTGGATTTCCAAGACTACATGACTCATCTTCTTTAATAGAGTGGCTAGTGACATTAGAAATAGGATGAGAATGAAGAGTTTGGATCATCAACTCTATGTCACGATTTCTAGCATTTTGAGCATGAGTCATGTCTTCAAGCATCTTTCCATAATTGATGACTTCATTGTTTTGATGGAAAGATGAAGTATTGTCTTGGAAGTGATATTGAAATTGTGAGTCCATCAGATTTTGGGATTTGTGTTTGGACTCACGCATACTCATTTCCAAAATTGATGGTCTTTATTTTGGACTGGTGGAACTGAGTATGTATCTTGAAAATGTGGTGGAATTGGAGAGGCTAATTTGGTCTTAAGTTGTTGCTCTGCCTCTAGTAGATTGGCTTCTATCCTCTTTTGGAACTCAGATTTTTCTTCAATGGGAGGTCCAGAAAAAGGAATATATGAAGCAGAATCGGAGAATGAATATTGTGGATATTGTGGACTAGGTGGATATTGTGGACAAGGAGGTTGATAATTAAACTCGGGGGACTGGAATCCCCAATTACTCGGTGAAGAGTTGAAATTATTATGGAAATTATAATTATTAGATGGGGGGTATGGGTCATATTGATTCGGATAAGGCCAACCCGGTGTATTTGGTTGGTGCATATTATAAAACACTGGGTTGGAATTATCCGAATAGAATGGAGACTGTGTGAAATATGGATTATTATTAGGATGGAAAGAATTGTTGAATGCCATATCACACAAAAAATCACAAACAAAAAGAAACAAACAAATAAACAAACAAAAAGAAAAGAAAAATCAAAACCAAGCCAAAAGAATGGTTGACTTAAACCTAGACGACTCCTAACTGATTAGATCGTCCACAGGAGGTTTAGTGTAGACGTAGACCACAAGTTAATCAGCCAGGGAAGGGCAAGGTTGGTGGGAGGTTTTCCGTCAGAGACGTTCCTTAATTAAGTAACCAGCAACCTTCGGGCTTTCGGCCCTCAATCCCTTTCCTAGACACTGATTTTACAAAAGTCAATTTTCAACACTTTTCTCCCTTAGGATAATCTCCTAAGTGAGTCCGAGTTGTCCCTAGGGCCTGCGTCTAGCAGTTTTTATTTAGAAGCTTAGGATTGTGAGTGCTTGGAAATGATTTTTGGGCCAAGGAAAGGGTGATAAAATCCTCACCTTATCTTATTTATCGGTTATGCCCTTAAAATTGAATTGTGCAAGTGTACAAGATAGATAACAAGGATTCACTCAAAGCATGAAAATCAAGCAAGAGATGATTCCTAGTCTACATGCAATGCTTACGTACCTTGCATCCAGCACTCTTCAACAGTAAAAGTAAATGAATTGAAAAGACACGTGCCTAGAATGCAAATGTCTAAACAATTTTTTTAACTTTTCAACCAATTTTTACTGTTGATTATTAGCAGGAGTATGGTGAAGAATACAAGAAATTAAGTACTGCAGCAGAAGTATTTTGCAGAGCTGAAGATCCTACAGAAAAATGATCAGTAGTGAGCTCCTCCTTGCCGCAGAACCGCGGCTTTGCCGTGGGAACGCGACAAGTCAGAGGGATCCTGGTCTCTGCTTTCGAGAGCAGAGGCCCAGGTCCGCTTATATGTCACTGCAATGCAAATTTTTCCTGTTTTCTTCTCCTGTAACCTGCAATAGAGAAGAAGATTCGTTTAGTTCTTCACTTTAAAGAAAATCCGTTGCTCTCCCCGGCAACGGCGCCATTTTGTGATTAGCCGGGAAAGGTGTTGTATTATGGAGTATAATTTGCACAGATATTAAATGAAAGAGATAAGGTTTAGAATAAACCTTTGATCAATTACTCCACATATGTATTCAATATGTTCAATGTACCCTTTCTTATCTCCGTTATAGCATAGAGCTATACCGAGTCGATTCTCAGGGAGAGCTAGCAATAGAAGCGTTACGGTCCGTAGTGAAGAAAGTAAAACGAAAATTCTTCTTGCTTTAAAAGAATAAAAGAATCATGACAAAAGAATGAAAGAATGGATGGATATGTTCATGATGGAAAATGTAAAAAGAAATCAAGATCAAGATTGGTTTTGGACTAACAACTAAAAAGAAAGTAAACTTGAAGAAGCAAACCATGACTAGCTTACCTTACTACCTTACCAACACTTACTAAACTCCGTGATAGTGAAGGCGTGCCTCATGTTGATTTCATCGGCTTAAGTTTGTCTTGCGTGTTGATCTAATTACTTTCTCATGTAGATGAAGGGTGGTTTAACCCATTGGGAAGAGAAGACCATCCAACTTGCAAGATGAACTAAAGCAATCACCCATGAGTTAGTGAAGATGGCAAGGCTAGTGGTTAGCTAGTACATGGTAGAAAAATTAGCTACAAGCCATTAATGAAGAAAAGCAAAGTGTTGACTGAGATTTCCTGCACACAAAATATAATATTTTAGTTTTAAGAATATGATGTGCAAGTCTCAATTCTAATCCGCTGTAGCAGGGCTATGCGGGTCGTGATCCTCAGGAGGGACTGCGATGGAAGCGTTAAGCAAGTTCTCTAAAGTTTTTATTTTTATTAGTTAAGTTAGAAAGGAAGTGGTATTTACAATGAATCGGAAAAGAAAGAATTGGGAGATAGTGATTTAATCTACAAAAATAAATAAAAGAAAAGAAAAGAAAACTAACCTGGTTGGAGAAAATATGTGAAACCTAACACTTTCTACCTTATTTCGGAGGCGTTGAACGCATAAATCATGGGATCGATCTCAGTCCGCTGTTCGCATTAGATCATCAAGCCTTGGGCAAGTATGAATTGATACGCCTCGAGGAGGAGAACATCTCCATGGAATATCGTTGGCACCACCAAAATTTGTTATACTTGTGGTTCGGTAATCGCTTGCATGCTCATCAAAGATCAACAGAAATAAAGTAGAAAAGAAAAAGAAAACAAAAAGAAAAGTAAAGCAATGACATAAATAAAAAAAAATTACCTTCATTACTTGATACAATGGAGAAGAGAAGCATACATCAGTGTCACCCTCAACATAGCCATCTCCCTCTCTTGAAAATAAAAAGAAAATCTAACCTAGAAGAAAGAAGAAAAACCCTAAAACCCTAACTTTGGCCCTTTGCTGGACGCTGGATTTTTCTGTGTGCTCTCTGTGTTGCATCTGCAGGGGTATTTATAGGTGTTGGAAGATGTAGAGTCCTAGTACAACTCTCCCAAAAAATCTTATCTCCAGACTCGTGGCACTTATCCATAGAAGTTCAAATCAAATCTGTCCTGCAATTTATTATCCTGTTGATCGCCGAAATTGGCTTATCTACGGACTGAATTGGAAAGTTTAATCAACATAAGAGTTGTAGGGCTTCAAGTCTTCTTTCTGGAGCATTTTGAATCATCGGATTTGCATATCTGTAGCAAAAGTTATGATCTAAATACTAAACATGTACAGTCTGAATCCGAATTTATCTTTAAACTCTTTCCTGCAAGCATTTAGGGTTGAATAGAAGTCTATCCTTCCCTCTTCTTTATATTTGCAACTTTGGCCCTTGTATATTTGCACTTTGACAATTGATAATTACACTTTTACTCTTGGGCTTCAAATATGGGCTTGGATCTGGGCTTTTGGGCTCTTTAAGCTTTAAAATAATAATTCGAGGCCTGCACAAAATAAATTACAAATTATTAATAAATGTGCAGAATTAAATGAATAAATATGAAAATGTGATGGTAAATATGATGATAAAAATGCACTTTTCACTACCAATCACACCCCCACACTTATCTTTTGCTCGTCCTCGAGTAAAAACAAAGAAAAAGAAAAAGAAATGAAAAGTTAATCTAACATAACTCACTTTCGTAGGAATCACGATTGCACTTAGCACGTGCAACAAGCCGTTAAACCTCTAGGTTACCCTAGAGGACGAGTGTTGTCTCGTGAGGGTTTTCAGCGGATTGCACCCACAAAATCCATAAAAAGAAAATATTTGAATTATTATTGAAGAGACTAAGTAGTCTATAAGTTTTAGGATCCTCATTTTTATTCATTCTTAGACTTAGTCTTTATAAAGTAAATTGTTTTCCATTTTAGGTAAGAATTAAAATTGAATTTCTAATATAGTCTTTTCGTTACCAAAAATCATATGCATCCTTATGTTTTTACTAGGAATTCCTTAACTTGGACTCTCATGTCTCTTTATATATATATTTTTTTTCTTTTTTTTATTTTTTTTTAATATGTATAACGCATCTAATTTTCTTTCGTGTAAGCATCAAGGCTTCTTGAGGCCCTCATACCTAACTAATTGATTATTAATGTGTTAATACATATATTATATTTCTTAGTCTTCTTAGGCTTTCTAATCCACCCATGTAACGAACTTAAAGTCGATGACTCCAAAACGGTTGGCTTTAGGGCACCAGGTGAGAAAACACCCCGCGGACTTAAATTCGAGTGAAATAGGCCCCAAAACTAAGGACTTATTTTATTTACTCACCTTTAGGTATGAATACTTATGCTTCTTGAGGCACATGTATCAGCTTAATTGGTGATTTTTTTTCTTTCTTTTTTTTTTTTTAATGAGGCACAAGGTCTTTGTCTTAGAATCCTAGATATGCATTTGGTATGCACATTCATTAAGGTAAAAATCAAGACTAATTATTTATTCAATTCTCCTCCTATACCTAAAATTTAAACAATTTATTTATTTTGACCAAGTTTTTTAGAAATCCTAATCATGATTTTCCTAATCCTTAAAACTAACTTAGATTTCTTTCAAAAAATAAGTCAAAATACTGTCTTTTTATAACATTTTAATATATATATATAATATATATATATATATATATATTTTTTTTATTAGCAAAAATTTTTTTTTTTATTAGTTTTTACCTATGTTAGTATGTTAGTAAAGCCCACCCCCACACTTATCTCATGCATTGTCCTCAATGTATGAATGAATGCATATATGCATGAAACAGAACAAGGGAAGGCGGAAGTTACCTTAAGGTGGTGGTTCCGGAGGTGGTCTAATTGGTCCACGAAATGCGGCCCAATCAAGATAACAGATAATTTGGTAGAACCCACCAGAAACTTTCCTTACATAACCCACTAAAATATATATATAATCATTTTTTAGTATTTCCACCCCATCAAATTTCCAAATTTCATAATAAATTTCAGAGTTAATTGTCTCAACCTCCTTGTCCCAAAATGGAGTATGAAAAGATGGAATTATTGACTTGGACAATATAGGTGCGGGAACAAATACCGACTCAGGGAAAATGCTCAAATCAAGTAAGGGCTCAGGAGTCGGGCTAGGTTCAAGAATTGGGTCCAAGTCCAGAAATTGAAACTCAAGTCCACAATCTTCTTCCCACAATGGAATGTGACCTAATATGGGTGATATCTCTTTACTTCCAATATTAAGGAATTCTAGCTCATCGCCATACAATTCTTCAAAACTAAGGTCAACATCTTCCGTCAGAATTGTACAATCACGTTTTTTAGAAGTAAAGAGATTGTGAGAATCTAGGTCACATATCTCATTGGGTTCAATTTCATAAAAATGAGAACTTGCCAATTTATCCATGGGACTTTCAAAATTGCACAATTGGTCAAGTTCAATATGATCATCAAAAATGGGTGACTCAATTTCATGATGAATTGGAACAGGATCCAATGTTGACTCGGGAAAAGTAAAATCAGGTGGCGATACCGGAGTCATTATTGAATCAGGAAGTAAAATTGAATCATCAAATGGAAGATCATGATCATATTCATGCTCAAGTTCTATTTCAGGAAAGGAGAAACTTGCCATATTATCAAGAATTGGAGTTTCGGCAAGTTCAAAGGATGGCACTGAAATAGAATCTTGTTGTCCAAAGCAACTTGGTTCGTCGGCTCTAAGAGAGTGGTCAGCAAAAGCAGAAATGGCCGAACGGTGAGAATGTAATGATTGAACCATCAGATCTATGTCACGATCACGGGCTAATCTAGCCTGAGTCATGGTTGCAAGCATCCTTTCATAGTCGATAGGTGCATCATGCTGTGATTGGACTTGAAAAGAGGAAGTGTAATCATGATGGAGTTGTGAGTTGGTGGACTCACGCATTATCATGTCTCCTATAGATGGTAATTGTTGCTTGGACTCATGTATACTTATCATTTCCCCGATAGATGGTAGTCTATTCTGACTGGGTGGATCTAAGTATGACTCATTGAAAGAATGTGGACTGGGTGGAGACTGAGGACAAGTCGGTTGAAAATTGGACTCGGGGGACTCGAAACCCCATTAACTCTGTGACGAGTTGAAAGTATGAAAATCATGGTCATAAGATGGGGGGTATGGGTTATAATTATTCGGATAAGACCATTCCGGCACACTAGATTGGTCAAAGTTATGATATGCCGGGTTGGTAATATCCAAAAAATAGTTAGGTGTGTAATATGGATTAAAGTTGGAAAATTTATTATTATATGCCATATCACACCAACACAAACAAACAAACAAATAAACAAACAAAAAGAAAAGTTAGGGTAGACCTATGACCTAGACGACTCCTAACTGGTTAGACTGTCCACAGGAGGTAGGGTGCAGACTTTGACCACAAGTTAATCAGCCAGGTCAGGGCAAGAGTGGTGGGAGGTTTTCCGTCAAAGACGTTCCTTAATTAAATAACCACCAATCTTCGGGCTTTCGGCCCTCAATCCCTTTCCTAGACACTGATTTGGCAAGAGTCAACTTCCAGCACTGTTCCCCCTTAGGATAATCTCCTATTGAGTCCGAGATGTCCCTAGGGCCAACGTCTACTAATTTTAAGTTAGGCTTGGGTTAGTGAGTGCTTGGATATGATTTTTGGGCTAAGGAAGGGTGATGAAATCCCCACCTTATCTTATTTATAGGTTATGCCCTTAAGATGAATTAGTGCAAGTGTACAAGATAAATAGATAAGAATCACTCAAAGCAGAAGATCAACCAAGAGATGAATCCTATTCTACATGCAATGCGTACGTACCTTGCGTCTCCAGCACTCTTCAACAGTAAATAAAGGAATTGAAAAGACACGTGCCTAATATGCAAACGTCTAATCAATTTTATCTTTAACAACAAATAATTTACTGTTGAATTAATTAGCAGTATACAGGTTTATCACAGAACAAACCCAACAGAGCAGAAAATAGTATTTGCAATTTGCAGAATCCTGCAAAAATTTCAGTGAGTAATCCTCTACTGTTGCAGCGTTTCCGCGGCTATGGCCGCGTATCCGCGGCAATACAGTAGTCTCTGATGCTCTGCCTTCGAGGGCAGAGGCACAGAGGAGCTATATGTCCACTGCTGCTGCTGTATTTCTGTTTCCTGTTCTCCAAACCTGCAAACAGAAAAGAATAAAGAATTAGTTAAAATTAAATTTTGTTTTAGAGATAAACTTACCGTCCCTCCCCGGCAACGGCGCCAATTTGTTGACTGAGATTTCCTGCACACAAAAATAATATTTTAGTTTTAAGAATATGATGTGCAAGTCTCAATTCTAATCCGCTGTAGCAGGGCTATGCGGGTCGTGATCCTCAGGGAGGGACTGCGATGGAAGCGTTAAGCAAGTTTCTCTAAAGTTTATTTTTATTAGTTAAGTTAGAAAGGAAGTGGTATTTACAATGAATCGGAAAAGAAAGAATTGGGAGATAGTGATTTAATCTACAAAAATAAAATAAAAGAAAAGAAAAGAAAACTAACCTTGGTTGGAGAAAATATGTGAAAACCTAACACTTTCTACCTTATTTCGGAGGCGTTGAACGCATAAATCATGGGATCGATCTCAGTCCGCTGTTCGCATTAGATCATCAAGCCTTGGGCAAGTATGAATTGATACGCCTCGAGGAGGAGAACATCTCCATGGAATATCGTTGGCACCACCAAAATTTGTTACACTTGTGGTTCGGTAATCGCTTGCATGCTCATCAAAGATCAACAGAAATAAAGTAGAAAAGAAAAAGAAAACAAAAAGAAAAGTAAAGCAATGACATAAAAAAATAAAAATTACCTTCATTACTTGATACAATGGAGAAGAGAAGCATACATCAGTGTCACACTCAACATAGCCATCTCCCTCTCTTGAAAATAAAAAGAAAATCTAACCTAGAAGAAAGAAGAAAAACCCTAAAAACCCTAACTTTGGCCCTTTGCTGGACGCTGGATTTTTCTGTGTGCTCTCTGTGTGCATCTGCAGGGTATTTATAGGTGTTGGAAGATGTAGAGTCCTAGTACAACTCTCCCAAAAAATCTTATCTCCAGACTCGTGGCACTTATCCATAGAAGTTCAAATCAAATCTGTCCTGCAATTTATTATCCTGTTGATCGCCGAAATTGGCTTATCTACGGACTGAATTGGAAAGTTTGATCAACATAAGAGTTGTAGGGCTTCAAGTCTTCTTTCTGGAGCATTTTGAATCATCGGATTTGCATATCTGTAGCAAAAGGTATGATCTGAATACTAAACATGTACAGTCTGAATCCGAATTTATCTTTAAACTCTTTCCTGCAAGCATTTAGGGTTGAATAGAAGTCTATCCTTCCCTCTTCTTTGTATTTGCAACTTTGGCCCTTGTATATTTGCACTTTGACAATTGATAATTACACTTTTACTCTTGGGCTTCAAATATGGGCTTGGATCTGGGCTTTTGGGCTCTTTAAGCTTTAAAATAATAATTCGAGGCCTGCACACAATAAATTACAAATTATTAATAAATGTGCAGAATTAAATGAATAAATATGAAAATGTGATGGTAAATATGATGATAAAAGTGCACTTTTCACTACCAATCACAAAGCATGAAGTAAATTGCAAGAAAGTAAAGAAAGCAAGTAAAGAAAGCAATTAAACTAGAACCAAGCTCAAGTAGAGATGAAGAGAATGGATGAATCCTTGCATTGCTTCAAGTTGTCACTCCTTGATGTACAAGCTCTCTCTCTCTCTTACAACTCTCTCTTGCAATGATTTCTAGGGAAGAAGAAGATCATAGAGAGCTACAAAAATCCTAGAGAAAAACAAAATTACAAAGCTTTACACTAATCTCTCTCTCTTCTCTGTTCAGTCCTTTCTCGCAGGTCAGGTGCAGATATTTATAGGCTGAGAGAGAAGCTTCAAGACCCCTTTCTGTTGGCGCAAAATCCGGATCTCAACAAACCCAGATCTGCCGCGAGCGCGCGGCAAGGGCGCGGCAAAACAGATTCTGTTGGGAAACAGAATTCTGTTGTAGTTGGTTGAGAGGTTGTTATCCACGTGGCCTTCTAGAATCTTCAATTGGCGCGCGGATCTCTCTGGATTCTGATTTCAAATCTTGGGTTTTATTTTAATCTGGATTTAATCACTTTAATTATTGCTAATTAAAGTGATTATTAGGCTTTCTCTTATTTGAGTGTGGACCTGCAAATATATAGAGAAGATGAGTAAAAATCATATATTATTTGCAATATGCATGGGGATTATGTGGTAAAATATGCAATATTGTGTATCAATCACTACCCACAGGATTTTCCTGGTAAGATTTTTAATGAGACATCATAGAACACGTATACAAAGATGGTGTACTCTTTTTTCCTTCGTTATGGTCTTATCCCACTGGATTTTTCTAAGTTTTTAATGAGACATCATCAATGATTGGCATCCAAGGGGGAGTGTTATAAATGAATGTGTCTGCCCACCTACCTAGCATAGTAAAAGCTACTGTGCGATGACACAAGCGATGCAAATAGTGACTGCATAATACCCTAAGGTGTTTCTGTAAATAGGCCCTTCCTAATTTATTTCAATGTACACTTTAGAAATCAATAAGAATTTCTCCTTCAACTCTCTTTTTAGAATTCTCTGTCTCAGCGTTATAGTTTCTCAGATTTTACAACAATGATTTTAAAAGATGACAATTCATGATAATAACTTACTGAATGTGGGCGGACAACTTGTTCAAAATAGAAGACAAATGGACAAATAATGAACAAGAAGTGAAACAAGGGCATAAAGTTAAACTTTTCTAACGTTGAGTTTTATTTTGTTGTGACTATTGTCAGAATTTGGGGGCACCATCCTAAAAGACTAACCTTTTAAGTGGAGTTGCCTCAATCTTTATATACCCAATATCATCTCTATGTATGGCCGATGTGGAACTATTTGTTCGTACAATTCCAACAATTCCCCTCTCAAACAAAGAGTCAGGGTCTCTCCATGCAAACTCAATCTTCACACCTGGAAGATCATATGCTCCATCGAGATATCACTCCTCTGCACTGTGCAGAAATAGTATGGGCCTCCCCATCAAGCTCAGTCTTCACACCTGGTGTGAAAATAGAGATTTGGATTTGGTTCTCTTTTGTTGAGAGATATTGAATGTTATTTGAAATATATGGGCCTCTTGGCGGGAAGTCAGAGGAAAAGGTAAGGAAATGTGAGGAAAAAGTAGGAAATTGGGATTTATACTTTTCTCTTTTTCAGTGTTTGGTTGTAATGTGACAATGTAAGTGAAAAAATATATTGTGTTTTTCGGTGTTTGGTTAGTAATTTGAAAGTGGAAGTAGAAAAGTTGACCAGAAAGTGACCGCAAAATAATATTAAAATAAATATTAATTATGAAGTGTTTTTTGGACTATAATTAAACTGCAAGTTGGAGTTATATGACCACAAAATTAACTGTTTTGAGCTGCAACTTATTGCAAATGAGATTTACATGACCATAAAATTAACTGTAGTAATTGAAAGTGAGAAGATTGCTGTGTAAAAGAGAGGTGTAAAAGGAAAAAGTAAAAAAAGAGAGAGATTTTTTTTCATTTTTCATTTCTGGTTCCAAACAAATACCGGAAGTGGGAAGTGAGTTTTCTCACTTCCCCACTTCCGCCCCAAAACAAACAGCCCCTATATAGAACCAAAAGTGGTTCATGAGGTTAAAAAGAACAAGGAGACCAACTAAAAGTGGTTTGTGAGGCTACAATAATCAACTACTTTGACTAATACTATAAATTAATAACTAATTAAGGTTACAATAATCAACTACTTTCACTAATACAACAAATTTATAACTAATTAACTTAATATCATTATACTCCCCCTCAAGTTGGAGATGGGAGTTGCTAAGTCAATGACTCCCAACTTGTGAAGAAGGCGGCGATAGTCGTCACCTCCAAGAGGTTTGGTGAAAAGATTCGCCAGTTGGTTGCGTGATCGTAGGTAGGAAGGAGTAACGAGACCGGTTTGAATCTTCTCACGAATCGATTTCAATGTGTTTTGTGCGTTTGTAAAAATTAGATTTTTGGCGATGTGGATGGAAGCTTGGTTGTCACAATGAACTGAACTGGATGTGGATGTGCAATACCAAGATTTAATAGAAGATATTTGAGTCATTGCAATTCAAAAGTAAGTGCGGCGAGAGACCAATATTCTGCTTTTGAGTAGGAACGAGAAACTGTGGATTATTTCCTAGTTTTCTAGGAGATTGGATAGGGTCCCAACATCGTGAAATAACGTATAGGGACGAGTTGTTGGACAACCCACCCAATCAGAGTTGGCATATCCAACAGAAACCTTCAGGTAACGAAGGACCTGGTTGGCGACATCAAGACGAGATAAATGCGGCGATTGCATAAATCGATTGTGTTGATGACATACTAATGTTAGGTCATGTCATAGTTAGATAGAGAAGAAGACCAATGAGCCTTTGATAAAATTTCGGATTGGGAAAAGGAGTGTAATGGACGTAAACGAAGTCATTGTTCCATCGAAAAGTTAGACGGTTTAAAACTAGCCATTCTGGAATTAGATAATATTTCTAGGGTAAATTTTCATTGACATAAGAATATGCCTTCTTTAGAATGAGAGACTTCAATGCCCAAAAAATACTGAAGTTTACCAAGGTACTTAGCGAGAAAGTGTACGAGATCAGAAATGATATTATTGTTGTTGCCAGTGATGATAATATCATCAACGTAGACTAGAACAAACATTGATATATGTCCATGTATGTAAGTGAAGTGACTGTATTCCGAAATAGACTGAGAAAAACCTCATTGAAGCAGGGTGTTTGAAAATTTGGAAAACAACTGACGAAAGGCTTGTTTAAGACCATATAATGATTTATTTAATTTACATATTCTAGATTCCCCCGTACGGTAGAATCTAGGTGGAAGTTTCGTATAAACTTCTTCATTAGATCGCCTTGGAGAAAGGCATTGTTGACGTCAAATTGGTGGAGAGGTCACAGCGGTGAGAGAAAGAAGAATATGAACGGTGACTAGTTTGGCCACGGGTGCAAAGGTATTGTGATAATCAATTCCTTCAACTTGAGCATTGACAACGAGACATGCTTGATAACTTTCAATGGAACCATCAGAGTTATATTTGACTTTATAAATCCTTTTACATCCAATAGGTGACTTGCCATTGGGAAGGGGACATAATGACCTAGTGTTATTGGATTCAAAAGCTTGATTTTCTTTGGTCATAGCATCAGGCCATTCAACAGATTTTATGGCCCGAGAGAAGAAACTTGGTTCTTGGATATCCATGATACTTGTTAGAAAGGCACGGTGAGATTTACTCAAAAGAAAAATAATTGACAATCAGAAAGTCTGTCGAAAAGGATACATGATTGCAAATATACTTAGATGACCCGAAAGGGTGAAGGTCCCTCTGAGGTCTTGAAATGATGACTCACATGAAAGGGATCAAATGACTATGAAAAGAGGTGTAGACTCAACTATGGTATCAGCCGGAGGAACAGTGGTAGTGTCAGTTTGAAAATTAACCCAACTATCAGTGTAAGTATCAATTGTAGGAGTGGTGGAAGAATCAATTGTAGTATCAGGATTAAAGTCAACTGAAGTATCAATTAAGTATGAAGGTGGGGTGACTAAATGATTGGTGGGATAGTCAAATGTACCATTATCAGTAATCAGGTTGACATTGACCTGATTATCTAATAATGGAGATATATAGGTGGATTGCCATGATATTGAAAAGTAGATTCATGAAAAATAACATCCCGAGACGTGTGAAATTGATGTGATTTGAAATTGTAGATACGGTATCCTTTTTGACAATATGGATAGCCAACAAAAATATCGGGTCTAGCATGATCATCAAATTTGTGTTGAATATTCATGTTTTTAGCAAAACATAAACATCCAAAAACACCGAGAGATGAATGAGTATGATGGAATAATACCAAGTAAAACTTGGTGTGGTGATTGATGTTTAAGGATTGGAGTTGGAAGTTTGTTGATGATGAGGGCAGCAGTGAGGATGCATTTGCCCCAGAATGAGAGAGGTAAGTTTGATTGAATTCTAAGATCCCGGTCGACAATGAGAAGGTGACGATTTCTACAAATCCATTTTATCGGGGTGTCACAACACAACTGCATTGGTGGATGATTCCATTGTAAGTTTGATCAGGCGAAACCAAGCACTTGAAAATGTATGTTTTGTAAAATCAGTATAATTATGTATGTGTGCTAATGTTCCCTCGATACTTCCGTTATAGCATTGGCTCAACGGGTCGAATCCACAAGGACGGGAGGCGATAGAAGCATTAACAGTCCGTTCACGTGTTATGTTAACAAATTCTTTTTTGTTAAAGAATGAGAAAAAGAAAAGAAAAGAAAAGAAATCTAGAAGTGATAGGTAGAGGAGACGATGAAAATGACGATGTGAAAACAAAATAAGAAGTGATTTTGAAAATAAAAAGAAGATGAAACAAAGGTGAACTAAGAGGATGGTGAAAACAATGATAAGAAATTGATAAAAAATTTTGGAATTGGTTTTTAACTCATGGCTACTAACTACTAATTGTTCCACTAACCATGCTAACCTCTTAATGATAGTTGCCTCATATGGATCCTTGGCCATCACTAATTCTTAGCTTCAAGAGACGATCCAAAGCATGGCTTAAAAGATTGTTCTTCTACATTCAAACAACACATCCATACCACAAAACAAGTTGCAAGCTACTATTAAATCATCAAAATCGGTTAGAAGTGAGCATGAAATAAAGAAGACATTGCAAGTTAGCAAGTTAGTGGGTTAGATGTTAGAAATGTTAGAATGTTAGAATCCATCATCATGAGCCATCAATAGCTCTTGCAAGTGCAAGGCCTAGGAGAGGCTATTATATTCATGTGAATTATCAAGTAAGTGGTTAGATGGTTAGGTGATTAGTAGTTAGATTGTCATTAGAAGAAAGATTAGCTAAGCATCATGTAGAAGATGGAGAAGATTATAACAGAGAAGAAAGGAGACACCTTTACATAGATTGTCACCATCTATTACATCAATCTCTCTCTTTCTCTCTGAATCTCTCTGCCCTAATACATGAATCTAAAAATGAAATGAAAATACAAAAGAAGAACACCTACACTACACTACACTAAAAGATAGAAAACCTAGCCTATTTTCAATCTGCTTGCATTTCAAGCCTCTGCAGGGATTTTTATAGGCAAAAGGAGGTTCTAGAAGATGAGACGAGGCCACGCGTCGAAAATTAACGGTGGGCCCTGTAGGATCACCTAGAGGGGGGTGAATAGGTGATGGCTAATCTAATGGTCACTAAATGCCAAATAATGCGGAATTAAAAACTATTATGACCTAAACTAAACTCTTAAGCTATACACCACGTATAACACAAGAGTGTAGCTGAATTCCCCGTGAAGGGCTCTGGACTAACTCCTCTAGATTCCCTAGATAAGGGTTGAGGTGCCGCGTTGGCTCTCTTGGTTAAATACAAGTGTTAGCAAAACAAACCCAAGCAAGTATAACAATAAAACACACAAGGTATATCAAGCATATAAAGATGAACACAATTTAAGCATGCAAGAAATAAACAAGAGATAGAGAGAGAGAGAGAGTGAGCAATCGCAAACACAAGGGATTTGTTTCGAGGTTCGAGCACACTTGCTCTACATCCCCGCCTTCGACACACGAAGGATTTCCACTAAAATCGATCCCACCGGATCACTCGGTGCCGCAACACCTACAACGAGTTCCCACTAGAACTCCTTGGACTCTCTCTAGTCCGTACACACCGCAAGCCCACAAGCTCGCCGAGGCCGCACCTCAAACAACAAGTTTGCACCCGAACTCGAAACACCGCGAACACACACGTCCGCCTCCTCAAAGTACAAAGATGAACTTTGGTTATCACAACTCTTGATCACCTAAAATCCTCTCACAACAAATCCCTATAGGTAGATATAGCAATGGATAGCTCAAGTGGGTGTGTGAGAAAACACGGATGAAAATTGTGGAGGAAAACTCAAAGAATCACTTTTAACACTCTTGATAAAAACTTCCCTTTTGATAGGAAATATTTGCTCTCAATTTTGTGGAGAAAAACCTCTTAAAAGAATAGGAAAAACTGGCACAAAAACTCTCCTAAATCTTAATCAAAACAGCCCCCAAATGGCCCAATTTATAGGGCTCCAAAAACTGGCCGTTGGAGGCCTGACAGAACTGTCGGTCGACCGTCCGGTCGACCGGCCAACGGTCATATTTCAGACCGTTGAGCCATCGGTCAACCGGTCGGTCGACCGAGGCCAGGATACAGAGAGCAAGTTTCTCTGTCCGGTCGACCGGTCGGTCGACCGGGGCCTTTCCAGAGAGCAGAGCTCTCTGGACGGTCGACCGGGTCGGTCGACCGGCCCTCCTGCCAGAACTGGGCGTGCACGTCTGTCCACGTCGGTCGACCGCCTAGTCGACCGACTTCAGACTTCGGTCGACCGGGTCGGTCGACCAGCTGAAGCCTAGAAACAGAAAATTGGGATTTAAAACTTGGTCTTTTTGGCTCACATAAAATCCCATAAAATCACAGAAAATCTACAAAAATAGTTTTACCAATATACTTTGATAAACAAACATGCTTGCACAAAATCAAGGCATGTTACAAATAATTTGGACTATTTTTGTAAGTTGAAAATATTGGCTCAAATGAAAAACAGTATTTTTCCAAACTTGATTTTTCAAAACTTTTTTTTCCAAAACTTCACCAAATACAAAAACAAGATATTTAAACTCATTTGAAGCATAGTGTGTATGGATATGATCCACTACACAAACATGGTGAAATATCTATGTTTTTGACATTAAGCTCTAAATATGGTTTTGGATAATACATATAAACTAAAATACCAAAAATCAAAACACTTGAAGTCTTCACTTGAATACCGGTTTTGTTTTTGGTTAAAATTCTTTTCTAAAACAAACTAAATCAAGAGTGTGTGTATATGTACTTGAGCAATCCACCAACTATTCTATCCTTTAGATTTTATCTAAAAACAAAATCTTATAAAAAAAACAAACCTAGACACAAGTCTTCATCTTCTTGAAGTCTTCACTTGAAGCTTTCTCATCTTCTTGACTTGGTCCAAACACGATCCAATGGCTCTTGGATCAAACCGTGCTAGCTCCAAAACTTGACTTCAAATCCTTTGTTGAAGCTATGCACCTACTAAAATCTTGATCATAAATCTGTCACTAATTAAACACAAGATCATTAGTACTATAACTACATGAGTTGATCATCATCAAAACTAGAGTGATGAGCCTTTGAGCCAACAATCTCCCCCTTTTTGATGATGACAAAACTCATGAAGTTATATATGCATGGATTAAAGTAAAGCTCCAAAGAAGCTCCCCCTTAACTCATGCATATCAAATAAACAAATAAATATGCAAGGTATGCTCATGTATGCAAATGAAGGAGTAAACATGCTAATCAAGCATAAAACAAAATCACAAAATCTTTTTCTCCTATTTGCAAAACAAAACATATATGCATAAACACAAATACTACTCCCCCTTAAGCAAGGAAACATGTACTTCTCCCCCTTAAGCAAGAAAAACATGCATATATCTCAAATACTTCTCCCTCTTTTTGTCAATCATCAGCAAAGGGGTTAAAGTAAAAACAAAATCATCAAAGAACCAATGAAGGGGTAAACTCAAATCAATAAATAGGTATATGCGATATACATTCATGAAGAGGAAGACGCTAAGTTAGCTTCCCAACATATATGCATTACATGAAGAAGGGATGACAAGCCCCAATTCACATAACACATATCATGTAATGCATAAGAGGAGATGTGAAGCTCCCCCTACACACGTGTACCACATAAAGAAGAGTTGTCAAGCTCCTCAATATACAATACACTCAACATGAATTTATATGTAGAAGAGATGTTAAGCTCTCCTTGCATATAGGCAATACAACTCAAAAATCTTTTGATTTTTTTTCTTATAAAACAAAATTTTGAATTTTCTCAATAAAACAAATCTTGAGAATTTTTCTTAAAATTTTTATTTTCTTATCATAAACAACTTTGTGCTTTAAACATGTAAAACAATTTTAACTCAAGCACAAATAACTCATATATATGTATGAAAAATGAGTATACCAAATGAAATTGATATATACATATATAAGAAAACAAAATATGAGTGTATACAAAAATAGAGTCAAATTGATACCAATTGAAATGATTCAATGATATCAATTGAAACAATAATAGGATCATGTGTATAACTCATAAAACATTGAAGAATAAATAACTAGTTAAATTAATTTTTGAAAAACTAGTTAAAGATTCTTTAAAAACATGAAACAAAATCATATGTTTTTCATAAATCATACTAAATACATAAAAATTTAAGCACTCATGGTCTATAAAGCTCAAAAATAATCATAAAACAAAGTCATGAATAAACAAATAAGGTGTGAGTGTTCAAAAATCATGTAACTAGCATTTTCATGAAAATAGTCAATGAAGCTCAAAATGATCAAAACAGATTATTCATTTTATTTTATCAAACAAAACATGAAGATTTATTTTTCATTAAAACAAAACAAACTTCTAGGTATATGTATGATTTATCTAAATCTAACAATATGCATACATATCCCAAACATAAAAGAGTCCATAATATATATTGCATGAAGGCAAATGACTCAAGGGGTATACATGTATATTTATTAGATTTGAATAAAAAATTGCATATACATGAAGTAAATCATTAAAATAGGCAAAACAAGTGTAAATGAGAGAATCATCAAAACTAGGTTATACATGTGCATATAGTGGGTACAAATGAGCATGAAGTGCAAACATATATGAATCAATTTGTTCTCACTATTTATATATGTATAAATACAAGTTTTGATAAAACTACATTTAAACTAGTATTTACCACATGAAGCACAAAAACATGAACATGCTATATGATGTCAAAAATGAATAAGCATGTAAATAAACTAAGAGTTTAGAAATAGTTACCAACTAAGGAACTATGTTCCAAAACTCCAAACATGGTGGTTGTCCCACCAAAACTCCTTGATAACGATGCATCTATAAATGTGTCCATCAAGTCCATGTGCATCCACCATCAAGGCACCATCCCTCTCACGTCGTGTGAGAGCCCTCACTTACATCAAAAACACAATGTGGGGGTTTTGGTACCCATTTTTTCTTGGGTCCTTGGGGGTTAGCTTTGTAAGGAACCCAAACATTTTTATGATTAGCAAAATTAATATGATGCATCTTATCAAAACAAAATTTTGCTAAATGGCCTTTGCGGCCACAATGTGTACACTTGTACACCTTAGGATGCTTATGTGTATGTGTATGATCGTGGCGTGCAACATAAGCATATGCATGATGATGTGCATGAGAATGTGGAGCTTGTTTCTTTGAAAACATAGACTCCAATCTAGTGTGGTTAAATGCACATGTGCTCAAAGTAGAGCTCAAACAATCAATTTTGTTTTTCAAAAGATTAATCTCATTTTCATTAATAGTAGCATGTAAAGCATGATGAGAATGAGAATCATTTTTCTTATTCTTTTTCGAAACAAAATCCTTTTCTTTTTCACAAATTTTTCTTTTCAAAGAGTTGTTTTCTTGAAAAGCAATTTCTTTTTGTTTTTCCACCAAAATAATTTTATTTTTCAAATTTGTGTTTCCTTCACAAAGATCATCCAATTTTGAAAGCAAGGAAACATTCTCATTTTTCAAAAATTCATTTTCTTTTTCTAAACATGCAATATTATTTTTAAGAGAATTATTTTCCTTACGCATACAATCAAACTTCTTTTTTAAATTTTATTTTCTTTCTTAATCATGTCATATTTCTCAAGCAATAGTTGACAAAAAGATGTGAGCTCATCATATGACATGTCTTCATCATCTAACTCGGATTCGGTGTTTACCTCAAGGGGGTTATCCCCTTGGACCATATAGCACTTGTTGGAGACGTCACTTCCAACATCCGAGTCACTCCCCGCATAGTATTGATCATTTTCGCCAAGGGAGAGAAGGGTGTTCCAAACTATAAAAGCCGAATCAATATTAGAAACCCTAGATAAATAATCATCATTTAGGGTAGACTTTAAAGCATTTAGGGCTTTTGCATTAGCCTCAATATTCTTGCCATTTAAACAATAATCATTAGTGATGGTAAGGTAAACATGAATGCCTAGGGCCTTGAGGTACAAAGACATCTTAACCTTCCAAATTTGGATGTTAAGAATGTCAAAGGTGGGTGGTGACATGAAGTCCATGGTGTGTGTACAAATATTGTGATTAGCCTAAAGGGAGGATCTTTAACTCTAGGTTGTAAGACCCAAATTCAGAGCACTTGGCTCTGATACCAATTGTAGGATCACCTAGAGGGGGTGAATAGGTGATGGCTAATCTAATGGTCACTAAATGCCAAATAATGCGGAATTAAAAACTATTATGACCTAAACTAAACTCTTAAGCTAAACACCACGTATAACACAAGAGTGTAGCCGAATTCCCCGTGAAGGGCTCTGAACTAACTCCTCTAGATTCCCCTAGATAAGGGTTGAGGTGCCGCGTTGGCTCTCTTGGTTAAATACAAGTGTTAGCAAAACAAACCCAAGCAAGTATAACAATTACGCACACAAGGTATATCAAGCATATAAAGATGAACACAATTTAAGCATGCAAGATATAAACAAGAGATAGAGAGAGTGAGCAATCGCAAACACAAGGGATTTGTTTCGAGCTTCGAGCACACTTGCTCTACATCCCCACCTTCGACACACGAAGGATTTCCACTAAAATCGATCCCACCGGATCACTCGGTGCCGCAACACCTACAACGAGTTCCCACTAGAACTCCTTGGACTCTCTCTAGTCCGTACACACCGCAAGCCCACAAGCTCGCCGAGGCCGCACCTCAAACAACAAGTTCGCACCCGAACTCGAAACACCGCGGACACACACGTCCGCCTCCTCAAAGTACAAAGATGAACTTTGGTTATCACAACTCTTGATCACCTAAAATCCTCTCACAACAAATCCCTATAGGTAGATATAGCAATGGATAGCTCAAGTGGGTGTGTGAGAAAACACGGATGAAAATTGTGGAGGAAAACTCAAAGAATCACTTTTAACACTCTTGATAAAAACTTCCCTTTTGATAGGAAATATTTGCTCTCAATTTTGTGGAGAAAAACCTCTTAAAAGAATAGGAAAAACTGGCACAAAAACTCTCCTAAAATCTTAATCAAAACAGCCCCCAAATGGCTCCAAAAACTAGCCGTTGGAGGCCTGACAGAACTGTCGGTCGACCGGCCAACGGTCATATTTCAGACCGTTGAGCCATCGGTCGACCGGTCGGTCGACCGAGGCCAGGATACAGAGAGCAAGTTTCTCTGTCCGGTCGACCGGTCGGTCGACCAAAGAGCAGAGCTCTCTGGACGGTCGACCGGGTCGGTCGACCGGCCCTCCTGCCAGAACTGGGCGTGCACGTCTGTGCACGTCGGTCGACCGCCTAGTCGACCGACTTCAGACTTCGGTCGACCGGGTCGGTCGACCGGCTGAAGCCTGGAAACAGAAAACTGGGATTTAAAACTTGGTCTTTTTGGCTCACATAAAATCCCATAAAATCACAAAAAATCTACAAAAATAGTTTTACCAATATACTTTGATAAACAAACATGCTTGCACAAAATCAAGACATGTTACAAATAATTTGGACTATTTTTGTAAGTTGAAAATATTGGCTCAAATGAAAAATAGTATTTTTTCAAACTTGATTTTTCAAAACTTGTTTTCCTAAAACTTCACCAAATATAAAAACAAGATATCTAAACTCATTTGAAGCATAGTGTGTATGGATATGATCCACTACACAAACATGGTGAAATATCTATGTTTTGACATTAAGCTCTAAATATGGTTTTGGATAAAACATATAAACTAGAATACCAAAAATCAAAACACTTGAAGTCTTCACTTGAATACCGGTTTGATTTTTGGTTAAAATTCTTTTCTAAAACAAACTAAATCAAGAGTGTGTGTATATGTACTTGAGCAATCCACCAACTATTCTATCCTTTACATTTTATCTAAAAACAAAATCTTATAAAAAAACAAACCTAGACACAAGTCTTCATCTTCTTGAAGTCTTCACTTGAAGCCTTCTCATCTTCTTGACTTGGTGCAAACACGATCCAATGGCTCTTGGATCAAACCGTGCTAGCTCCAAAACTTAACTTCAAATCCTTTATTGAAGCTATGCACCTACTAAGATCTTGATCATAAATCTGTCACTAATTAAACACAAGATCATTAGTACTATAATTACATGAGTTGATCATCATCAAAACTAGAGTGATGAGCCTTTGGGCCAACAGGCCCACCATAAGGCCTTGAAAACGCGACTATAGTCATGTTTTCGCGGCCATACCAGGGACTTAGGTCCCTGATTTTGGTGCGTGGATTCGCCTCGCTTTAGGGACCTTCCAGATGTGCTCAGATTCGATTATTTTCATTCGGATATTCGTCTGACGTGCGCAAGGGTCTAGGTTCAATGCATCTTCTAGAAGCTCCCTTTCTTGGCCTCCAAGAAATCTGAATTTAATTACTCAAAAATGGGCTTAATTAAGCTCTTATTACTCTTTTGCCCTCCTTGTCCTTATTATCTGCAAGAGAGACCAAAACACAGTTTATACCGACATTTTATTCATAAATCAGTAGAAAAATGTGATATAATAATGCAGAACTGTATACTAATCACACCCCCACACTTATCTTTTGCTCGTCCCGAGCAAAACAAGAAAAGAAAAACTATACTACAAAAGTTATTACACCACTTTCGTAGGTGACACGATTGCACTGAGCGTGTGTAATAAGCCGTTAAACTTCTAGGTTACCCCTAGATGAGGAGTTTTGTATCCTGAGGGTTTTTAGCGGATTGCACCCACAAAATTCATAAAGAAAGAAAATAAATGTTAGCATTTTGAAAACGCATTTTGAAAGAGAGATAAGTTTTTGAAATATTTTTGCAAAAATATAGGCAATCTAAGATCATAAGTCCACCAAAAATTATTCTTCATTAAACTTAATCAATGTGCAAGATCTTGTCTTCAATTAAGGTAAGAATTCAAAACTGGATTGAATATTTTATCCTTCATAAAACCTAGATAATATAAACTTTGTGACAGTGAAAATTTCTGGGATTTCAACTTTAACCATCAAGCCATATATATATATATATATATATATATATATATATATATATATATATATATATATATATATATATATATATATATATATATATCCTTTTTTCTTTCCTTAGTTTTCTTAAAATTTCTAGTTTACCTGGGTAGTGAGCCTTTAACCGATGACTCCCAAACCAGATGGTCTTAGGACATCAGATGAGAAAACATCCCTCGGGTTTAAGGACTTGAGTAAACTAGGCCACAAAATTAAGGGGGATTATTTGTTTCTTTGACCACTGTTAGGCATGATAATCATGCTTCTTGAGGCATAATTATCCAGCTTAATAAGTAATTTTTTCTTCATATATACCATACATATTTTTTTACTTTTTACTTTATGGCATTTTAGGTCTTTGTTTTCATCCCAAAAATGTTTAAATGTGAAGTACATACTATCTAAGGCAAAAAATTCAAGATAAAATTATCTCTCCAATATATCATACGTAGCCTATAATTTAAAACAAGATCTATTATTTCAACTAGGTTTAAGATGTCATAATTAAGGTTTCCTTAATTTTTAAGATCATCTTAATTTTCTTCAAAAATAGATCAAAACATTGTCTCTTAGTTCAAAGAGTTTTTAAAGAAAGAAAAAACTCCTATGCAAAAGGGAAGATTTTAAAAAGTATCTGATTGGTAGTCAAAAGTGCATTTTTATCATCATATTTACCATCACATTTTCATATTTATTCATTTAATTCTGCACATTTATTAATAATTTGTAATTTATTGTGTGCAGGCCTCGAATTATTATGTTAACAATAAATAAAGCCTAAAGAGCCCAAAAGCCCAAGATCCAAGCCCATGTTTGAAGCCCAGGTGAAAAAGCGCAAATACAAAGAGTCAAAGTGAAATTATGCAAGGGCTAAAGTTGCAATTATCAAAGATGAGGGAAGGATAGACTTCTACCCAACCCTAAACATTTGCAGGATGAGGATAAAAGCCTAAAATTCGTGGATAGAAAATTTGGGATAATTGAGATCAAGGTAACTTGATTTCTAAGTTATCTCGAAATCCTAATATGGAGAGCCAGGATCACACTTCCAGAAGCAAAATCCCACGTGGACGGACCAGGAGAGGCCACGCGCCAAAGCGCGTGGCCAGCCGACTCTACCAGGCCGCGGATCCGCGGCAAAAGCCGCGGAAACGCGGCACTTTGAGCTTATCCTTGGACCAGATTTCGTTGGCACGTTTATCCGGGACTCTGTAGCCTTCTGCACCTATAAATATCACCTGCAGTGCAACGCAAAGGGTGTCCAGCGTCCAACAAAGGGCCAAAAGCTAGGGTTTTTAGGTTTTAGGTTAGATTCCATTGTAAATTTTTATTTTCTTTTTGTGAAAGCTGAGAGGAGATGTTGCATTCATGGAGGAAGGGATCCTCTTGTACCGATGGTGACAGCCGGTGTAAGTTGTAAATTTTCCTCCATTGTTTAAATCAAATCAAAGCTTGTTTTGTTATTTTTATGTTTTATTGTGTATCTATCTTTGTCTATCATTGTTTTTCTATTTTTGGTTTATGACATTGTTTCTTTCTCTAATGTCTTGCCCACCATGAGATCCAACTGCTTCGAGAATACCTAGCCGAAGAAGGAACCTTGATGGCCTATGGCGATGAACAGGTCTTCATAGTTGCTTTTTATTCCCTAGTTGCTTTTTATTCCATAGTTAAGAAGGCGGACGATCCTATATGCCATGCTTGTACGCCTTCTAAGAAAAGGTAAATCATCGCAACGGTTCAAACGGTAAGCAGACTGAAGAGGTAATCTTTCTTTCTTTTCTTCCTTTAGTTTAGATCCACATCTTCCTAAATTCTTCTTTTCCACTTCACTGTAAATACCACCCATTGTAAATACCATCGTGACTAACAAAATAACTAAAAAAGATAAATTTTTAGAGAAACTTGCTTAACGCTTCCATCGCAGTCCCTCCCTGAGGATCACGACCAGCATAGCCTTGCTACCGCGGATTAGAACTGATTCCTCGCACGATCTATTCTTAATCTAATATTCTAATTTTTGTGTGCAGGAAAAATCAGTCAACAAATTGGCGCCGTTGCCGGGGAGGGACGGTAAGTTATTCTCTAATAAAAAAATATTTTTTATTAACTTATTCTTTATTCTTTTCTGTTGCAGGTTACAGGTGAAGAAACAGGATTTTGCAACTGCAGTAACATATAAGTGGACCTGGGCCTCTGCTCCAGAAAGCAGAGCCCAGGATCCCCCAAATTGCCGCAGAAACACGGCCAAAGCCGCGGATCTGCGGCAAGGAGGAGTTCACTCCTGACAATTTTTCTGCAGGGTCTTCAGCTCTGCAAAATACAGCTTCTGCAATACTTATCTTCCTGTATTATTCACCATATACCTGCTAATTTAATCAACAGTAAAAAATTGGTTGTAATTAAAAATTGTTTAGACAATTGCATTCTAGGCACGTGTCTTTCAATTCTTTTACTTTTACTGTTGAAGAGTGCTGGAGGCAAGGTACGTACGCATTGCATGTAGAATAGGATTCATCTCTTGGTTGATTTTCTGCTTTGAGTGATTCTTATCTATTTATCTTGTACACTTGCACTAATTCATCTTAAGGGCATAACCCATTAACAAGATAAGGTGGGGATTTCATCACCCTTCCTTAGCCCAAAAATCATATCCCGAGCACTCACTAACCCAAGCCTAACTTAAAAATTAGTAGACGTTGGCCCTAGGGACATCTCGGACTCAATAGGAGATTATCCTAAGGGGGAACAGTGTTGGAAGTTGACTCTTGCCAAATCAGTGTCTAGGAAAGGGATTGAGGGCCGAAAGCCCGAAGTGTGGTGGTTATTTAATTAAGGAACGTCTTTGACGGAAAACCTCCCACCACTCTTGCCCTGACCTGGCTGATTAACTTGTGGTCAAAGTCTACACCCTACCTCCCGTGGACAGTCTAACCAGTTAGGAGTCGTCTAGGTCATAGGTCTACCCTAACTTAGGTTAGAATTTTTCTTTTTGTTTGTTGTGTTTGTGTTGGTGTGATATGGCATATAAGAATAATTCCAATTTTAATCCATATTACACCCCTAACTATTATTCGGATATTACCAACCCGGCATACCCTAACTTTGACCAATCTAGTGTGCCGGAATGGTCTTATCCGAATGAATATAACCCACACCCCCCATCTTATGACTATAATTTCCATAATAATTTCAACTCGTCACAGAGTTCATGGGGTTTCGAGTCCCCCGAGTCTAATTCTCAACCAAATTGTCCTCCATATCCATCTAGTCCACATTCTTTCAATGATTTATACTTAGATCCACCAATTCATAATAGACTACCATCTATTGGGGAAATGATAAGTATGCATAAGTCCAAGCAACAATCACCATCAATCTTAGATAGGATGATGCGTGAGTCCACCGACTCACAATTTCATCATGATGACACTTCATCTTTTCAAGACCAATCAGAACAAGATGATCCTATCGACTATAAAGAGATGCTAGCTGCCATGACTGAGGCTCAATTAGCCCGTGATCATGACATAGATTTGATGGTTCAAGCTTTACATGCTCACAGTTCGGCCGTTTCTGCTTTCATTGACCACTCACTTAGAGCCGACGAACCAAGTTGCTGTGGACAACAAGATTCTAATTCAGTACCATCATGTGAACTTGCCGAAACTCCAATTCTTGATAACTTGGCAAGTTTTTCCTTTCCTGAATTAGAACTTGAGCTTGAATATGATCATGATCTTCCACTTGATGATTCAATTTTTTCCTGATCCAATAATGACTCCAGTGTCTCCACCTGATTTCACTTTTCCCGAGTCAACATTGGATCATATTCCAATTCATTATGAAATTGAATCACCCATTTTAGATGATCATATTGAACTTGACCTAGATTCTCACAATCTCTTTACTTCTGAAATTGATTGTACAATTCTGACGGACGATGTTGACCTTAGTTTTGAAGAATTGTATGGCGATGAGCTAGAATTCCTTAATATTGGAAGTAAAGAGATATCACACATATTAGGTCACATTCCATTGTGGGAAGAAGATTGTGGACTTGAGTTCCAATTTCTTGACTTGGACCCAATTCTTGAACCTAGCCCGACTCCTGAGCCCTTACTTGATTTAAGCATCTTCCCTGAGTCGGTATTCGTTCCCGCACCTATATTGTCCAAGTCAATAATTCCATCTTTTCATTCTCCATTTTGGGACAAGGAGGTTGAGACAATTAACTCTGAAATTTATTATGAAATTTGGAAATTTGATGGGGTGGAAATTCTAAAACATGATTGTACATATATTTTAGTGGGTTATGTAAGGAAAATTTCTGGTGGGTTCCACCAATTATTTGTTATCTTGATTGGGCCGCATTTCGTGAACCAATTAGACCACCTCCGGAACCACCCCCTAAGGTAATTTTCCGCCTTCCCTTGTTCTTTTTCATGCATATATGCATTCATTCATACATTGAGGACAATGCATGAGATAAGTGTGGGGGTGGGCTTTACTAACATACTAACATAGGTAGAAACTAACAAAAAATTTGTCTAAAAAAAAAAAAATCTAAAAAAAAAAATTTTTTTAAAAAAAATGTTATAAAAAGGAAATATTTTGACTTATTTTTTGAAAGAAATCTAAGTTAGTTTTAAGGATTAGGAAAATCATGATTAGGATTTCTAAAAACTTGGTCAAAATAAATAAATTGTTTAATTTTTAGGTATAGGAGAGAAATTGAATAAATAATTAGTCTTGATTTTTACCTTAATGAAATGTGCATACCAAATGCATATCTAGGATTCTAAGACAAAGACCTTGTGCCTCATAAAAAAAAAAAAAATCACCAATTAAGCTGATACATGTGCCTCAAGAAGCATAAGTATTCATGCCTAAAGGTGAGTAAATAAAATAAAGTCCTTAGTTTTGGGGCCTAGTTCACTCGAATTTGAGTCCGCGGGGTGTTTTCTCACTTGGTGCCCTAAAGCCAACCGATTTGGGAGTCATCGACTTTAAATTCGTTACATGGTGGATTAGAAAGCCTAAGAAGACTAAGAAATATAATATATGTATTAACACATCTAATAATCAATTAGTTAGGTATGAGGGCCTCAAGAAACCTTGATACTTATACGAAAGAAAATTAGATGAGTTATACATGCCAAAAAAAAAAATTATATTAACACATCTAATAGTCAATTAGTTAGGTATGAGGGCCTCAAGAAGCCTTGATACTTACACGAAAGAAAATTAGATGATGTTATAAAAATACTAAAGAGGCATGAGAGTCCAAGTTAAGGAATTCCTAGATTCGCAAGGGTGCGTATGACTTTTGGTAACGAAAAAGACTATATTAGAAATTCAATTTTAATCCTTACCTAAAATGAATAACAATTGACTTTATAAAGACTAGGTTTGAAGAATGAATAAAATTGAGGATCCTAAAACTTATAGACTACTTAGTCTCTTCCAATATAAGACAAATATTTTCCTTTTTATGGATTTTGTGGGTGTAATCCGCTGAAAACCCTCACGAGACAACACTCGTCCTCTAGGGTAACCTAGAAGTTTAACGGCTTGTTGCACGTGCTAAGTGCAATCGTGATTCCTACGAAAGTGAGTTAGGTTAGATTAACTTTTCATTTCTTTTTCTTTTTCTTTGTTTTTACTCGAGGACGAGCAAAAAGATAAGTGTGGGGGTGTGATTGGTAGTCAAAAGTGCATTTTTATCATCATATTTACCATCACATTTTCATATTTATTCATTTAATTCTGCACATTTATTAATAATTTGTAATTTATTGTGTGCAGGCCTCGAATTATTATGTTAACAATAAATAAAGCCTAAAGAGCCCAAAAGCCCAAGATCCAAGCCCATGTTTGAAGCCCAGGTGAAAAAGCGCAAATACAAAGAGTCAAAGTGAAATTATGCAAGGGCTAAAGTTGCAATTATCAAAGATGAGGGAAGGATAGACTTCTACCCAACCCTAAACATTTGCAGGATGAGGATAAAAGCCTAAAATTCGTGGATAGAAAATTTGGGATAATTGAGATCAAGGTAACTTGATTTCTAAGTTATCTCGAAATCCTAATATGGAGAGCCAGGATCACACTTCCAGAAGCAAAATCCCACGTGGACGGACCAGGAGAGGCCACGCGCCAAAGCGCGTGGCCAGCCGACTCTACCAGGCCGCGGATCCGCGGCAAAAGCCGCGGAAACGCGGCACTTTGAGCTTATCCTTGGACCAGATTTCGTTGGCACGTTTATCCGGGACTCTGTAGCCTTCTGCACCTATAAATATCACCTGCAGTGCAACGCAAAGGGTGTCCAGCGTCCAGCAAAGGGCCAAAAGCTAGGGTTTTTAGGTTTTAGGTTAGATTCCATTGTAAATTTTTATTTTCTTTTTGTGAAAGCTGAGAGGAGATGTTGCATTCATGGAGGAAGGGATCCTCTTGTACCGATGGTGACAGCCGGTATAAGTTGTAAATTTTCCTCCATTGTTTAAATCAAATCAAAACTTGTTTTGTTATTTTTATGTTTTATTGTGTCTCTATCTTTGTCTATCATTGTTTTTCTATTTTTGGTTTATGACATTGTTTCTTTCTCTAATGTCTTGCCCACCATGAGATCCAACTGCTTCGAGAATACCTAGCCGAAGAAGGAACCTTGATGGCCTATGGCGATGAACAGGTCTTCATAGTTGCTTTTTATTCCCTAGTTGCTTTTTATTCCATAGTTAAGAAGGCGGACGATCCTATATGCCATGCTTGTACGCCTTCTAAGAAAAGGTAAATCATCGCAACGGTTCAAACGGTAAGCAGACTGAAGAGGTAATCTTTCTTTCTTTTCTTCCTTTAGTTTAGATCCACATCTTCCTAAATTCTTCTTTTCCACTTCACTGTAAATACCACCCATTGTAAATACCATCGTGACTAACAAAATAACTAAAAAAGATAAATTTTTAGAGAAACTTGCTTAACGCTTCCATCGCAGTCCCTCCCTGAGGATCACGACCCGCATAGCCTTGCTACCGCGGATTAGAACTGATTCCTCGCACGATCTATTCTTAATCTAATATTCTAATTTTTGTGTGCAGGAAAAATCAGTCAACAGTATCCTAAAAGAAGTGAAAAAGAAAGAAAATCTAAAAAACTCTACGTTAGTAGACCCTCCCCCACACTTATCTCATGCATTGTCCTCAATACATCGTGAATGTATGTATGCATGTAACAAATAGAGAGGGAAGGAAAAATCGCCTCAAGGTGGTGGTTCCGGTGGTGGTCTGATTGGTCCACGAAATGCGGCCCAATCGAAAGTGTGGCATCCGGAGGAACCCACCAGAGACATCTATAATACAACCCACTAAAATGATGTATATATGAATGATTTTTATTATGAATTTTATCCCATCTAATTTTTAAATTTTCAAAATAATTTCAGAGTTATTATTTTTAACACCTTTATTCCAAAATGGAGTGTGAAAAGATGGAATGATTGATTTGGATTCAGGAAGTATACGAACTAATACTGACTCAGGGAAGTGACTGAAATCAAGTAAAAGTTCTAGAGTCAAAATTGGCTCAGGAAATGGATCCAAATCAAGAAGTTGAAACTCAAGTTCACATTCATTTTCCCACAAAGGAATGTGACTTTCTAAGTTTAGTGATTCAAGTTCTAGAATGACAGGTATGGGAATCAAAACTGACTCTAAAATATTGCTCAAATCAGGGAGCAAAACAGGAGTCAATATTGATTCATGAATTTGAACTGGATCATAAATTTGAAGATCGAAATCACATTCTTGTCTGAGTTCAATTTCTATGAAAGGAAAACTTGCCAATTTGTCTATGGAACATTCAAAAGTATGAAATTGGTCAAGTTCAATTTGTTGATCATAAAAAATTGGTGATTTAATTTCACAATGGATTGGTACAGGATCCAATGTTGACTCGGGAAAAGGATTGAGTGAGGTAAAGATACAGAGTCAACATTGAATCAAGAAGTGGAATTGAATTACCAAGTTGAGGTTCATGATCATATTCATGCTCAAGTTCAATTTAAGAAAACGGATAACTTGCTAGAATATCAATATGATTCTCAAAATTTTGATGTTGGTCAAGTTCAAATGGATATGCTGAAATTGAATCTTTATTTCCAAAACAACATGATTCCTAATCTAGATCGATAGAGTTAGAGATATCTGAATTGGTCAAAGGTTGATAAGAGTGAGTTTTCTCATTCCTATGAATGTTAACCAATTGATTCAGCTGTGTTTCTAAACTATTGATAGACTGGGCAAAAGATTTTTGAAATTGTTGTGAGGTCTCATGCAAGACTTCTATACTTTTTTCTAGCTCAGATTTTTCGTCTAATAGTTGTTCTAGAAAAGGAATGTAGGAATCTTGGTTTTGAAAAAATTGTGAAGATTGTAAGTCCAACAAGTTTTGAGATTGTCGCTCAGACTCACGCAAGAGTTCCTCAGTCAGTTCCAAAATGGATGTTTGATCATTTTGAAGAGGTGGGACTGAGTAAAACTCTTGAAAATATTGTGGAATTGGGGAGGCCAACATGTTCTGTAATTGTCGCTCGGCCTCATACAGGTTGGCTTTTATACTCTTTTCTAACTCAGATTTTTCTTCTATAGGTGGTTCTAGAAAAGGAGTATAGGAAGCAAAATTGAAATGAATATTGTCAAAATTGTAAAAATTGTGGACAAGGTGGTTGAAATTTTGACTCGGGGGAGGTGAATCCCCATTGACTCTGTGAAGAGTTAAAATTATTTTAAAAATTATGGTTATAATATTGGGGGTATGTGTTGTATTGATTCGGATAAGACCAACCTGATGTATTTCGTTGGTTCATATTGTAAAAAGCCGGATTGAAATTATCCGAATCAAATGAGGTTGGTGTGAAATATGGATTCATATTAGGATTGAAAGAATTGTTATTGAATTCCATTTCACAAACAATCACAAACAAAAAAAGCAAGAAACAAACAAAAAGAAAAGACAAAATCAAAACCAAGCCTATACTAAGATTGACCTAGACCTAAACGATTCCTAATTGGTCGATTACCCGAGGGAGGTTGTTGTATGAATCTGACCACAAGCTAATCGGCCATGTCAGGGCAAAATACGGTGGGAGGTATCCGTGCGCAAGCAACGTGCCTTAGTTACGCCAAACCATAGTATCTTCGAGGCGTAACCTCTTAATCCCTAACCTTAAACACCAATTTCACAAGAGTAAGATTCAAAACAAGTTCCACCCTCGGTCAATCTCTTAATGAGTGTCCCTAAGGGCCAACGTCTATCAATTTTTATTAGAACTTGGGTTGTGTTAGTGGGGAGGTAGTTTTTGGGCTAAAGAAGGGTGATGAAATCCCCACTTTATCTTGTATGGATTTGGCCCTTAATTTAAATTCGTGCTAGTGTGCAATATAGACAAGAATATAACACAAAGCGAATAACTCACCCACATGTTTGTCCTATACTTTATGCAATGCCATATGTACACCTCAGTCCAGATCACAACAACAGAACAAAATACAGTATATTAGAATTGAAATTTAACACGTGCCTAAATGCAAATGTCTAAACCGTTTTAAAGCATCAAAATACCATATTTTAGTTCTTTAATTTATTACAATGTGTAGGCAATCAAAGCAGAAAATTAGCAGCAAAATATATCAATATATGCAACTTGCAAGAGCCCTGCAAAAGATTAAGTCCAAATGCCACAAAAACACCGCGTTTTTGCGGCTTTCCTTGGGTTTCCGCGGCACAGTTATGAAAGCAGGGTGATAGTTGCCTCACATATATCATTGGCCATCACTAGTCCTTAGTTCAAGAGCGATTCAAAGTATCACTCATATGTAACTCATCACAACTTAACTCAACAAAATAAGTTCCAGCTACACTTAAATCATCAAAGCCCAATAAGAGCAAGCATGAAATAAAGTAATGTTAGCTTGTTAGAGAGTTAGAAAGTTAGAGTGTTAGATCCATCATCATGAGCCATCAATGGCTCTTGCAGGCCAAATCGAGGCTATTAAATTTTGGAACTCTCTAACCAAAATGAAAGACCTTTACATCTGTTGGCATTAAGAGAACATGGAACTTAATTGAAATATCATACAACAAAATTACTTGTAAGAAAATTTTTTTTATTGTGATTAAATCAAATTAGGAGATAACTCTTTCATCCATGCGCTATCACTTCAAATCTATTGTTTTTTAGCACCTTCACCAATAAACATAAAATTTCTTGCACAACATTATAGATCTCCTAAAAGATAATTCATCACGTGTCAAATTGGCTTTACTTTAAATCATTTTACTCCTTTTTAACAAAAAAAATGCTAGCTTACCAATTAAGTTAATGCAATCTTCTTGATTTTAATATTAAAAGAATCTAGAGTTTCTAAAAAGTTCTCTAATATAGTTATAGTTAAATTAAAAATAAAATTGAGCATTTATTAAAAAAAATATACATAATAAGTGTTAATTTTTTTTGATTTATATTAACCCCACAACCCAATCAGGTAAAGTGTTTATTCGCAATAGTATCCAATCAAGTTTCATAGCATTAAAGATTTGAATTCTGGTTATTGGTAATTTATATGTTATTTGTCACCATTTATTCAACATTTCTATAATTTTTTCAAGCGAGTCATGCCTTTGCTAGTGATAATCTAGTAATTATATGTCCATTATAATGGTACTTTTATCTAAATATTTGTTTTGTTTCCTCCTAATAGAGTCATGCTTAAAAATTTTACTTCTAGTTTAGAACTTTTCCATTCATATTCAGTTTTACATTAATTTCTTATATTTAGTAATGATATTAAAAATATTTTAAAAAATATAGCTCCTAAGAAAGTCTACACAATTAATTAAATTTGCTGATAGAATTTGAAACGGACCAGAAAACTCCAGCGACAGCAAAGTTTTTTTTCCTAGCGGATGAAAAATGGTGGGATGAAGAGATGCGGATCATATAATATGTGTGTGTGGGGGGGGGGGGGGGGGGGGGGGGGGGGGGGTGGGGGGGGTGGTTACTGTACCTCAGCCGACGGGTGACGTGACTGAATATATGCCACATATCCGTCGCAGAGTGTAGGCGTCAAAAAATCTAAAAATTCCCGCCAAAGAATCGTGAATCAAATTGACGAAAAAACCCCTTTTTACTTCTAAACTAGTATAAACTCATCCACAAACAAAATTTACCTAAAAAATCTGTAATTTACAGAGAATTTTCAGTTGAATATATCTACAGTTATAAAATTCCTAATTCTACTACATCAAAAATATAATAAAAAAAATTTGGAGCAAGATAATGTGAAATAAACAGCAGCATTGAAAAGTAAAAAACATGTTTGAAACATAAAAAAACTATTGTTTTTGTTTAATTTTTTATTTTATTTTATATCGTGTTATTTTCAACTCATATAGGTTTAATAAAAGAAACTGAAATGAATAGAAAAATGAAATTTAATGTGGGGCAACCGTATATTGATTTTTCTAATACAAATGTACAGTGTAAAAAAATAATGAAATATAATGATTAATTATTTCGCATTCCTTATCCACAAAAAATTCATAACAGACGAAACACGATATCGTTCAGCACTCCGACGACAGACGCTGTCTTTTTTCACATGCCTTGTGTAACAGAATTCAGACCATTTTACAAAATATGCGATCATAGTCGCAGTCATAGTATAATAAAACTTACCCTAGTCGCATTCCTTATTCGCATAAAAATAACAGACGAAACATGCTATTGTTCAGCACTGCGACAGTGCGACCACAGTCGCTATCTTTTTTCGCATGCCTTATGTAATAGATTTTTGATAAATTTACAAAATAGATTAGTCATGCGATCCTGAGATCAATCCGCGTATATCACATCTTATAAAATACTATATTAATTACTCTGAATTAAATGAAGTAATTAATATTCTATCTACCGTAATACAACAACAATCTCGAAAAAAGAGATGCACTAATATTAATCTCGATAAAGGAAAGATGTGCACCATACGTAATCTAAAGATATAAGAAAAACATTCTATAAAAAGTTAATTTGTACTTCACGTAGTAAACCTCTGGAAAAAAGAAACTCTTCGGATTCTCCCGCCATAACTCTTCAATTAAATATTTAATTTTTTTTTTACCACTTCTTCCAATACTCAACCGTCACCTATAACAATTATTATTTCTATTCATGTTCTTTCACATTATTGACCTTTTTATAGTGCTTGTAACTAATATATTATCTCATATCTAAAAACTATTTTTTTGCTCTTCCTTTTCAATTTGATTTCAAAAACTTCTAGAAAACAATTCATTCTTGAATCATGTCTTCCCCATCTTCTTCCTCTGAATACTCAGATTTCAACTTCAATTATTCACCCACCGGTCCTCTTTCTTCAGGATATTCTAGTGAATCTGATACCAGTCTGGACTTCACTCCTTTTGATTTCACCCACCGATCCTTTCTTCAGGGTATTCTAGTGAATCTGATATCAGTCTTCACTCACTATCTCACTACATCAAATAATATTTTATCTGATCCTCCTCTTCATGAGGATGATGTTTTCATGGGGCTTAGTGAGGAGGAAATTATTCCTCTACCACTTGACAGAGACATGCTTGATGAAAGCATGTCCTCTGATGCTAGAGGCTCGCTTTCTTTGAGCATATCTTTAACAGGTTCTTCTCGACAGGGATCGGACGAAGAGCTTGATAGAGACGATCCATTCTGAGAGTTTATTGATGAACTAAAAAACCCTCAAAAAGAGGAAGATGATGAGGAAATAAGTGATGAACACGAAGACGAGGAGAATGAAGACGACGAATCTGCTTATGATGGTGATGATGACGAGGATTAGGATTTCCTGATCTTCTGATATTCAACGTTATTTTGTCTTCTTTTAAGAGCTTTTAATGCTCTTTTTTGTAAGGTCTCTTTCTGACCATATTATATTATAAATAAAATTATTTCTATCTGTAAAATAATCTTTCATATTTTAAAATACATATAAAGTATACTGTATAGTTATTATTTCTGCATCTTATCTGCGATAATGGTCGCAGTACTCATATAATAATTACATATGAAACTGCGACCACGGTCGCTGTCCAGTCATAAACAGTTTGATCGTTTTGCATTCAATAAAGTTAAAAACAGCTACCATGATCGCAGTCCAAAATTAAACTATATAAACAGATAATACTACGAATATGATCGCAATCCTCTCAAATCAGTATATTTCACTGTATATTTCACTGTATATCACAAATTAGAAAACTGCGACTGCTGTCGTTAAATACTGCGACCTTAGTTGCAATCCTACTTCGCATGCAATAAGTAAAAAAAATTCGTAGTTTATAGGCGGCTGAGACAACAGTTACAGTGAAGAGCAAATATATAAAATCATACGTAAACTGCGACTATAGTATCAGTCCTTAGTCACCGTTATTACATTTAACCTAGCAAAAAATTCATCCACAAAAAATGTTGTCATGAGTACTGCAACCATAGTCGTCGTCCTTGATCGCATGCAACATATAAAAAAAATTTAATAGTTTATAGGCAGCTGAGACAACAATCACAGTGAAGAACAAATATATAAAATAATACGTAAACTGCGATTATAGTATCAGTTCTTAGTCACCATTATTACATTTAACCTAGCAAAAAAAACGTCCACGACATGCTCTCGTTAAGCACTGCGATCATACTCGCAGTCCTTGTCCGCATTCAATATGTAAAAATAATAATAATAATAATTTATACATTACATGCGAAAAAAAAGTAAACTGCGACTATATTCAAAATCAATAAAATTCAAATTAGTAAACAAAAAAATTAATAAAGAAGCATTCAAATTAGTTTCGTGATTTGATGAAGTTGGTCGCAGTTTGGCCGCAGTTATAAAAGATAATTGTGACAATATTGACTAACGTCAGAAATATAAAAAAAAAAAAACTATACAGAACCACTATCTTCTACCGCGGGGGCATTTAGTAATTTCAACTGTTTCAATAGGCCGGGAGCCCTTTCTAGTGTGGCTAATAATGTGCCACGTCACCGCAGGCTGAGAGGGTCTCTCAGCCGTCGGCTGATATATATATATATATATATATATATATATATATATATATATATATATATATATATATATATATATATAGACTTGTATCCTTTCAAAAGGATTTAATCCCGGATCCTTCCCACTCAAAATCAACCCTCCAACATTCGAATACAAGATCCACTCCGTTGAAGTTGATCTATACTATTTCAAGTATCTATAAACCAAAAATCAAGTGTTTTAAATACTTTTTGCCCATCCATCAAGTAGGGGAAAAACGGACGGCCTAAATAGTGAGTTGGTTAGTTTAACGGTAGAACATTTGAAATCTAACAAAAATTAGTTTATAGGGGTTTTTAAATGTTTAGATCATAATGAAATGGCCGGATCGAGAATTTGTATGTCCAAAGACATAGATCTAACCAACTCACTACTTTCGGCCGTCCATTTTGCGTCGCTTGATGGATGGGAAAAAAGTACTTAAAACACTTGATTTTTGGTTTATAGATACTTGAAATAGTATAGATCAACTTCAACGGAGTGGATCTTGTATTCGAATGTTGGAGGGTTGATTTTGAGTGGGAAGGATCCGGGATCAAATCCTTTTGAAAGGATACAAGTCTATATATATATATATATATATATATATATATATATATATATATATATATATATATATATATATATATATATATATATATATATGCAATCAAAGGAGCCTACTTGCTCCAAGTTTTACTTCCTTGAGTAAAAAAGTTGAAATTGTAATTTTTTTTAAAACCAAAAAGAAAAGGTTATAACTTTCCAGTCCACCCTATAGAAAAGAGAATGTTTCACCATCTAAAATTGCTCCACAAAATGCATCTCAAGTCAAGGAGTGGCGAGTCTTAATACGGGCAAAGGGCATCGCGTTGTTTTTCTAGTCCTGTAATTTGATTGTGGTTGTTTAGTCTATGATTTGAGGAAGGTGGGTGTCTCATTGAATTGATTACTGAAGATGCATGTCATAGAAATGAAAGAGGAGCAGATAATTGGTTCCGTACGGTCTATCTTTTAGGATGCCATCTATCAGGCAAGCATCATTAACTTTATTCGTCTTTGGAATGTCTTTCAAACATGTTAAATGGCGCGAAGAAAAACGCGTTACATGACCTTATGAGTCGAGCCTCCCCTCAACAGCAGCAGCAAGTTGATTGTCTCAGAAAAAGCACCTTGAAACAAGCAAGTAGATATCATGGGTGCACAAGGAAATAAGGGCATAATCAAAATACCAGCACTTACATGAGCTCTTCGAATCTGCTCTGGAGATTATTCCCCTGCTTTGAAACCTGCAAATGAACTTGTATGGTTGTCCTGATGATGCCACAAATCCTGCAATAGCCAGCTTCAGCGAAATTATCACACATAAAGGTGCCTGCCCACTCATAAACCACAGCTAATATATATCAATAGTAGAGGAATTCAGTGACTAATATATAGTAGATCCAAACTAGCTGAATCCTATTGTGAGCGAGTAAGAAGTCCCTTACAGAAACTTGCAGCCATAGCCCAACCACCACCAACTTCAAGGCAGCAGAGGCATCAAGCGACAACGGAAAATGTGGGAGCAACAGGTGAAACTCGCATGTCAGCAATGCGGTAAACTGAAATATGAAACCTGCACCACAGAAGCAACAATGTAAACCATGGGGGCAAAGTCGAGAAACAATAATCCATACCTAATCAAAGTCGTGAGTTGGCCTGGAACTACAACTTGATGACCCATTGATGGGAACCCGCTTCCACAATAAAAAGGTACTCCTGAAGGAAAAGAAAAACTCTGCAGATATGGTCACCCCATCCACACTAACGACGCCCACGATCAGGCAAGGTGGTGATTCAGTCTCAGAATTAGCACAAGCACAGCATGACACCAAACAGTAAGTGAAACAATGCACCAAATTTAATTTAGTTCCCTAAAAGAAGAGTCAGCTCAGCCCCTTCGTATTTTCCCTAGAAAGCATAACTTTCTTTCAGGGCGGATCAGCATGCTCCAACTTGAGAACATTTGTGTAGACAAAGCAAGACTTTTGACAAAAACAATACTTGTACTAGTTTGGTATATATTCAATTGAAAAAAAAAGGCTGATATGAAGTGCATAGGACACCGCAACAGAAAAAGAAGAGCTGAAAACAGAACAAGGTTGTTTCGCTTACCAATCAAATATACAACTAATATAATGAACAATTCATTCTCGAACAGAATATATATGTCTAGCAAGGGCAAAAAAATATCATATGGCTTTATGCAGACAAAACATATATAACAATGGGCGCTTTCCACCAGATATTAACTGGGATAAATCTCTAGATTTTAAAGAAACGAAATGTAGATAAAGAGGGTATCACAAGTGGAGAAAAAGCCATGGCATGGTGATTTTGAGAAGTAAAATGAGGAGGGCTACTATGAACCATGGTTTAAGATCTAAGTATCAGCATCCGCCTATGGTTTTATTACCAACATCGAACGTCAATATCAGCAATATCCGCCATATCAACAATATCGGCCTGATACAATATTGCTGGATATATATATCGGTATCGCCCGATATTTGAAACCATGTTGTAAACACTCCACTCCTTGTATAAACACTACGTCAAATTTCAAAAGCCACCAAAGAGAGATGAAAGATTTCAAACTAAATACAATACATAATAATGAATCGGATCCATTTCTGAATAGCCAGGTTTCTGGAAAGCACATGGCGTATCAGTCAATTTTTGGAGGAAGGCAGCTGGTGGGCACTCGAAATGAAGGCGTACAACATAGATGATCTATCACATATCATATTAATCAATGCAACAACCATGTGATAATTCTTGAAAATAACATGATCAAAACCAACTTTACTAAGAGATTAAGTGCATTCAGAATAGGCTCTTGTTTGAACTATATTTACAATTAATCTGGTTAGGATGAATGCCCATTAATATTTGACCAAAACAAAGTTAATATCTTAAACTTGAACAAGCCCAACCTGTGGTCCAGCTTTCTCGAATGGGGCAATTCTAAACCATAAGAACTGGAATGTCACCAGATCCTTATATGAACCAAGTAACCGACACTAAAACGATTGGACACCAATAATGTCTAAACTCTGCGGCGTTCTAAAATCATCCATGTCGAGTTCATACGCACATCAAATGCATATGGTGTCATCTGATATGGCTTTGACTAATTATTGCCACTCTGAATGCATATTTGATGTGGTTTTTCAGACGCAATATAAACCATAAGGATCGGCTTTCTAATATGGGGCAATTCTAAACCATACGAACAGTCTGTCACCAGAACCTTGTATGAACCAACATTAAAACGATCGGGGTCCAATAATTTCTACAGTGTTCTAAAACTGTCCATGTAGGTGCATATGGGGTAACATAATCACTGCCACGCCGTATGCATATCTGATGAGTGTTTTTTTTTTTTTTTTTTTGCGGAATATAGGCCCACGTCCAACCCATATTGGTCCAGTACTCCAATTCAGAAGGAAGCTTTGTGTTAGTGGGTACAGAAGGCTCATTGATGTCCAATTTCAAAATGTTCTTTGGATTAATGGGTAATTAAAGGCTTGTGGATATAAACATTTATATAAAACTTAAGCCTGCACTTTTATTTAGAGAGATTTAACATTCTAGGGCTTGATCCTCCTCTGCTGCTAGACCCAATTGCCTCTGCCACACACCAGTAAACAGGTGCCTGAGATTTTGAGAAATTTGGAGATGATAGATAGATGAGGATTTCAAATTTTGAATGCTTTTAGTTTTGAGTTTTCACAATTGTTAACCGTATTTTAGTGCAGAAAACTTTGTAGCTTGTTTGCATCTCTCTCTTTAATTATTTTGTTTTATTATTAAGTGCAGCGACATCAATTACAGATTATCGGACCTATTTTTTATGACTTCTTATATGTAACTGAAGATCATGCTCTTCTACATACTGTGCTAAAAAACAAAAAAACAAATACTGCCACATCCTTTATCTGTTTGATGTGAAAAGACCGAAAAGCATTGGTCATTCTTTTTCACAGTACAGTTTGTCGGGATGATACAAGATTACAATCAGTACTAGAATATAAGAGAATTATTAGAAGATAAAGAACTACAAGTTAGCAGATCAGGGACAGTGTTGCATATACCTGGCATGTAATCAATAGAAATGGTAACAAGGCCATGGTCAAAATCAAGGCTAAGCAAGTTCACAGTGTAATCAATTCAATATCTGGAATCTATCTGTAAAAAAGAATGGCGGGATAGGGGCTGTTTGGATTCAAGGAATTGGGTGGAAGTGAGGAAATGGGAAGTGTCTTTTCTCATTTCCGCTGTTCATCCAAACACCGGAAAAGGAAAATAGAAAAAGTTCTTTTTCTTCTCTCTTTTCTCCTTTACACAACGTTTTCCTCACTTCCAGAGTGCTACAGTTAATTTTGTGGTCATGTAAATCTCATTTGTAATAAGTTGTAGCACAAAACAGTTAATTTTTTGCTCATGTAAATCTCACTTGCATTCTAATTACAGTCTAATTATTATTTTTCTTAATTAATTTTTAATTTAATATTATTTTGCGGTCAACTTTGTAGTCAACTTTTCCATTTTCACTTCCACATTATCATCCAAACACCGGAAAAGACATAACATTTTCCAAACCACACTTCCCAACAACATCCAAACACCAGAAAACTTACTAACCAATTCCCAAGTTCCAAAGGGAACTATTACCACTTCCTCACTTCTTCACTTCCTCACTTCCACCCTTAACCAAACAGGCCCATAATTGAAGACATAGGCCTAGGGCCAGGTCAATAAAGCGGAGGTGTAGAATAAATGAGTAAAATATGGATGTCTAGCAGAAAGTAAAAAAGTGAGGCATAAGTTTATTGCAAAGAGTCGCATCAATAGGGATGGTAAGAAAATAGACACAGAACACCTGGTAGGCTCATGCGAGAAAATTGAGTAAGGTGGCAAATGAGTGTATGTGAACAGTTCAGCAGGTTCAAGAGGAGGCCCAAAAAGATTATATGATAGTTCTAAGAAGAAGATTCCATATGCTTACACTTGCTATTTCCCCCAATGGAGCAGGATTCATGAGGCCAACACTGAAAAGTTGGGGAAGAATTGACAATAGTTATACATATAATTATCTAGTCTACCATTAAACACACTTTATTCACAGTACACATACAAAAAAATGTCTACCATTAAATCCCAAGATGATTGCTACTTGTGAGGGGAAAAAGTGAATTTCTCATCTAACAGACTCCTATTTATTTCAAATACCTTTTTTCTCAGTGAATGTTTTCCAGTATTACAACTCCAAATAAAACAAAATATACACATCAACTAGGGGTAATCACGTCGTTTTAGTTCAACATGTTGGGGGCAACAAGCAAAAATTGTATTACCAAATCAACATCTCTGACTATCAACGCCCAGAATAATAATTCCCTCAAACATAATTGTTTTTTCATGGACTATAAAATTGTGCAAACTCCAAAGACCATGTATAGATTGGAAAACTGAAAAATGCAAGTATGCCAATTGAAAGACCGATATCACTCTAATGAGTTGGTCAACACCAGGCAAGACGGACACCAGTCTCACCAGGCAACAAGAATACAAATGTGGGAATCAACATTTATATACCTAGTCATGTGTATGTTTCTGTCCATGCGAGCATACATGAACAGTGTAGCATCCTAAAAAAAAAACTGGCAATAAATTTGACGTTATTGTTTGCTCTTTGTGAAATGCTTATCAGACTCGAACCTAGTTCCATATGTCACTTCTAGGTAAAGTCAAAACAATAATGCCTCTCCATCTTGTTAATAGGTTTCATCCTATATGTCTAAAGCAAAAGTGGTCAAGGGAGTAACTAACTGACAGACTGTATTGTCTTTGTATTGTTTCTACACGATTAGCAATGATAAGCCGATTATGTGTTTATTCTTTTCCTTGTTTAATTCCTTCTTTTTATTATTGGTTTTTTTCCCTTTCCTTCCCTTTCTTTTCCGTTTCCTTTCTTCCTTTAGTCCATGTTCACTCTTTAATCCCTCAACTTTTTTTCTATTTCATTTTTGACAATCCAACCCTAAAAGAAGTGCCAACACGTGTAGATGCAAAAAAGCATATGCAGGGGTAATTCTTGAGGAACTAATTCACGCACCAAAATAACGGAGTGGTGTGATCAAATCGCAGAAAAAGCCAACACAAGCACAATGAATTACGTTGAAACCCGAATGGGAAAAAACTATGGAGAGAAAGAAGAATTCTACTATAATAATGGTGATTATAATGGGGTTCTCTGATGTGCTAGGGTTTCTAGATTAGAATCCTCTCCCACGTTGGAAGGGATTCTCTATTTATACAAGTATATATGTTTTCATAAGGCTTCAGCTCTATTTGAACACTTAACCGCTTATCCAAGAGGCGGTTAGAGCTGAACATCCAAGTTTGAACTAATTGAGTGAGAGTCCATCTTTGTCTGGTAGCCTAATTGTAGATGTGGTTGATCCGTTCTCGAACTATAACTGCCAAATTCAAATGGAGATTTACCTTAAAGATAAGGATTCGCACAACTGATTCTATCTCCTAATCCTATCCACACGAACCGTTCGGGGTTTGAATCGATCGACGACTTCCCCTTGGAGGTTCTTGAAGCATCCATGTGTTGCTCGCATGTTTGGTGTTGGGAGGATACGTGACGTGATCTCGAGAAGGTCGAAAACTGACCACTACAGATGTCCCCTCCGCTCCCTTCTCTTTAAAGGAGGTCGAGAACTCTCCCTCGAGAGCAATAGGTTCCCAGAGATTCTGATAGAGAAGGGAGTAGATAGAGAAGGGTATTTTGGACCTGGACTCAGGTTGCTTGTTGTCGCTTCGGGTTTTGTCTTGTAATGGCGTGCGTTGCTCTACAGGCTAGCAGAGCCTTAAATGTGAGTCATATCTGTTGCAATGTCGATCAGGTTATCGTCATTTTTGTAGAACGCAGCGTTCGAGGTGGGTACCACGACGATTTTGATCTAATCTGCCGTAATATGTGTAAGGCTCTGATAGAGAGATGGTTCGTTCCCCTAGGTTTAAGAAGGCGCTTTGGGGCCTTAGGCATTTTTTCAAATCTCTGCGTCTTCTTCTTCTTTCTGCCCTCTTCTGATCCACTGGTTCTCAGATCTCAGCCGTTTTCTTATTTCTGTTACAATGATGAGGGAGATAAATCTGATACAGTCAACAACACAGGCAAAGAAAAGGCCACGGTGGAGAAGAGAAAGAGAGCTTCCCATCGTATCAGGATCGGAATGGACTTCGATCCAAAATCTTCCAAACTTTGTGATCAAGAGGCGATGGATAAATAATTGGCTAACTATGGCTTTTGTTGATTCCGGGGATAAAAATTGAGTTTTTCCACCCACGGTGTTTACGTTTCTTTAACCCCGCCTAATAAGGATGGTGTATATATGCATCCCCAGTTCTAGCACTGGGGCTAAGGCTGCCAATGACGAGGTTTGTCAGTAGCATTCTAATTTTTTACAAGGTCACCCCTCTCAGTTGTTGGCAGTGGTCAGGCGTACAGTACTAGGGTTCGAGACTCTATGATTTGTATGCCCCCGAGGCATCTTAGCGTGAGGTCTTCAGCACCACATACTCGCTAAGGAGGATCACTCAAGGCGCGCACTACTTTGCCCCCCCAAAGCGGGATTGAAAAGATTGTTGTCAATATGGTCAATAATGACCATGGCATGTGAGAACCGTGGTTCGGGTGACCGGTCCTTGGGAGGCCGAATCTGAAGATAAGCGCGGGGCCGTCCCGGTCACCTGGAACTTAGACTCCGGCTCTCATGGGGGGACCTTGTCCACCGCCGATGTTGAGGCGAAGTTGAGGAGGTTGACAACCATCAACTATAATAACTGCAATTGGAGTTGGTTGTTGGACCCAAACAGGCCTCCATAATCCCCAGTCATCATGAAGGTGTCAGCTTCGGGTAAGAACCAGCCTGCCTCCGAACCTGAGGAACCTGCTCGGGAGGAAATCCCCCATCTGTCGATCTTGGAAAGTCGAGGGTCTCAAGATGAATGGTTCCTACCAAAGAGAAGAGGGCTCTCGCTCAGGCTTCGCGTCTTCCGCGTGCCCCGAGATAAATTCTTGCTTTCTTTAATTTTCTATTAGGGGAACTATTTCTCAACGCTTGCCTTCCTCTTGCAGAAGAAGCGCCAGATCCAGTTCAATGAGTCTGACGATGAGGGGATGATGGACTTGCTCGAAAACCGATCACTCCTTTGTCCACTGTCGCGGCTGAGGAAGCTCGGGTTGGATCCTCCGACCACGTGGACGGTGCTCGGGGGCTTCACCTGTCACCGACGAAGCCTTCAACTACTGCCCGAGGGTGGGATTGAGGCAACGACGCCCCTTTTTTGGACGATGTTGCGCTTCAGTCTCCGCACAGACTTGAGAGGGTGGACGTTGCTGAGCACCCTCAGGCTGCAGAGGGCGCAAGGCTAGCCGGTGATGTCAGCTCCTCGGGGACTGTCGTACAATCACAAAAATTATCTTCAGGACGGACCGTTGCAAATCTGAAATTAGGATTGCTTTTCCAGAGGGGGGTGTAAAGGTGGTCCCGGGTATGGTAACTTCCTCGGGGGCTTGAGGAACTCAAGGCCCCGCCCTGCCCTTGAAGGAGCTGAGGCGACATCTCAAGGTAAGTAATTAGATGACGACGACTTTGCCTGGAGTTATTTATTTGCGTGCCGTTTAACTTTGGCTTCTTTTTCAGAATGTTGTGCTCCTCTCGGAGCTGTTATATGACCACTGGGATGCCCTGAAGGTGAAGGAGGGGGATGTTGCTGATTTACGCCGGGGGATGGAGGAGCTCAGTGTTGCGGAAAGGCGGCGACTGAGGAGATTAGTCGGCTCAAAGTAGATTTGGGCAGCAAAGTGGTGGCTCACTCGAATCGAGAGGAGGATTTGGTGCAGCTTAAGGAGGAGCTGAAGAGGAAAGGGTCAGAGATGCTGAAGAAAGACTCCGAGCTGCAACAAAAAGAGTCACACTGCTGGTGGCTCAGCAAGAACTTGAGGAAACGTGACAGCGTGCAGAGGGAGCAGAAGCTACCCTGAGGTCAAAGCAGGACGCTTTCGAGAAGGCGAAGTAGTGCCTGAATGATGACTTGAATCGGCCGCTGATTACCCAAGAGGCAGAAGCGAGTGAGCAAGAGCCTATAGCTGATTGTCAACATGTGTTGAAGGCATTCAAATTCAAAAAATATAAAGAGGGGTACGAAGACGGAAAACGTAGGGTGTCCCCGAGGTACCTGCTTGAAATTGGATCCTTCCTTAGGAGTGAAGGCCAGGATCCTCCTGAGAGCAGTGTTGCCCCTGCTACAGTGGAGGAGACCTCTCCAAATGCTCCGTCCAGTGGTGCTCGCCCTTGACAATGAGCTCTCCGCCAACTGCTCCCGACACTGGGCGGGTAGCTCGGACTGCCCCGAGGAAGCAGCTCTTCAAGCTCCTGCTTCCGAAGCATCTTACAAAGGGAAAGTGAATGTTTGAGAGTTTGCCTTATTGATTTTTCTTCCGTCGTTTGTAAAGATCAAATGTAATCTTTTTTAAAGGAAATAATTGAATCTTCATCTTCCACCCCTTTTGTGAATGTCTTACTTCCTGTGTTTCAAGGTCGTTGTGGACACCGGCCTGGCGGGCCCTTTCTGCTCAGCTTTTGACTCAGTGATTCACTATCAGAGGGGAGCCCTCGGAGGCTGAAGATGTCCCCTACTGCATAGGCTTTGATGGGTACCACATAGGCTTTGATGGGGCTGGCTCTTTGGGGGTGGAGCGCCAGAGGAAGTCGAAGGTTTTGTCTCATGGTAGGAGATGAAGAGATGAAAATAGATCTGAATGATAAGCCCAGATCGTTGATAGACTCCATGAATGTTTGGCGTGAGAAGGTTGACGTGGGGAGCTCCCGGAAATTTTTGGACTTTCCCGCCCCGTAGAGCTTAAACTGCTCGATCTCCTATCTCTCAACTGGATCGGAAGCTCGTTTCTCGTAATATGATAGTGGCAGATCTTCAAAGAAGGATGGATGAAGTGCTCCAGAAGGGGCGTGAGTTGCTTGAGGCGAGTGCTAAGTTGAGGGAGGAGAAGTTAGACCTTGAAGAGAGGCTCCAGAGCCAGCTTGTGGAGCTGCAGAAGGCGTGAAAGGAGGTGGCTTCAACCCAGTCGGAGGTATCTTCTCTTCGAGAACAGATCAATAAGGGGTATGCAGAGGAGCTGGTGCTCAAGCACAAAGTCTGTGCTACAAGATAACTTGGAAAATCGTGATAAGGATGTGGAGTTGAGGGTCGAGGCTTCGCGTCAATCAGATCATTATAATGAGCTTTGGAGCGCTCATAGGACATTGCTTAAGAAAGCACAGACGATGCGCTCTCAAGTTATAACCCTTAGATCAGGCGCCCAAGTGGAGAGCGCCAGAGGATGGATCGGGGGACTGAACCGCGACACCTAGTTCCAGGGCCAGGGGTTCGGGTCGTCAGCCAGGGAGGTCGACCGATCATGTTGAAAGCTCTGGCAGTTGGCATGAGAGATCTCGGAGGTGGTCAGCGGACCAAGGTTAATGAACCTACCCCTCTTTTTGTGGACAAATGTGATAAGGAGATGTGTCCTTTATTTTCTTTGGGTGTTAAATCATTTGCTCTTGATGCTCCTGTGTGATGCCTTGCGTCTTTGCTTGTTTGTTGGGGTCGTCAGGATAGAACCCGTACAGGTTTTTAACTCACTCGAGTAGCCATCTAGGTGAAAACTCGTCTAAGCTGACTTCGAGTAGTCGTTGTGGGCGAGCCTCCATCTTTCAGGGGGGCTCCCAAGAGATAATCGTCAGGGTAGACCCGATTGAGGCTGTCGACTCACTCGAGTGACCGTCAAGGTGAAAACCTGTCTAGGCTGACTTCGAGCAGTCATTATGGGCGAGCCTCCTTTCAAGAGGCTTTAGGGTGGAACCCGATATAGGTTACTGATACTCGAGTGGTGCTGAGCGAGACTCCTCGAGGGATAGCAGTCAGGATAGGACCAAATATAAGTTGTTAACTCACTCGAGTTGCCGTAAAGGTGAAAACTTATATAGACTGACTCCGAACAGTCATTTGTGGGTGAGCCTCAATCTTTCAGGAGGAAGGATAGCCTTCAAGGTAGGACCAGATATAGACTATTGACTCACTCGTCGAGTGGCCGACAAGTTAAAAACCTACCTAGGTTAACTTCGAGCAGTCATGGTGGGCGAGCCTCCATTTTTCAGCAAATTCCCCGAGGGACAACGGTCAGGTAAAACCCGATATAAGCTGTTGACTCACTCGAGTGGTCGTCAAGGTGAAAACCTGTCTTGGCTGCGAATAGTCATTGTGGGCGAGCCTCCATTTTCAGCATCCCCCCAAGGGATGGCGTCAGGGTAGGACCTGATATACGTTGTTGATTCACTCAAGTGCCCGTCAAGGTGTAAACTTGTCTAGGCAGACTCCGAGCAGTTATTGTGACTATTTTTCAGGAGACTCCCATAGAGATAGCCTTCAAGATAGGACCGGATATAGGTTGTTGACTCACTCGAGTAGCTGTCAAGATAAAAACTCTAAGCTGACTTCGAGCAGTCATGGTGGGCGAACCTCCATCTTTCAGGAGACTCCCCAGGGGTAGCCGTCCTCTATCTTTTAAGAGATTCTCCGAGGAATAGTCGTGGGAGCAGTTTTTTCCTTGTAACCATCAGGGTAGGACCCATATAGGTTGTTAAGCGTGCTTGTCGTATCTGGAGAAGATATTAAATATGAAAATAAAAGAGCTTTCATAATTTTATTAGATATTACATGATTTTACACGTAGTATCGCTTCGAGTGAGAAAAACTCCATTGCCTAGCGAGAGTCTTCCTGTCCCGAATGGTGCCGAGGAGCGAGTGCTTCAGTCGACGGTCTCGGCCCGGGCCTCGCCGCCCACAGGGTCCTCTAAGTCGAGGATGAACTCATCTGAGTATCCACATTGAACTAGGTTCTCTAGGTCCTCGAGGTGTCGTTTGAGGGCCTAACAATGCAGGGTAGCGTGTCCCCGACTGCCGTGAAAATGAACAGCATCCTGATTCTAGAGGATCTGGGTCGTGTTTGGTCATCTTAGGGAGTTTCACCCACGGCTGATACTTGATGATGTGAAAAATCTAAGCAATCGATAAATTCAGGGGGTGAAGGCTGGGACGTCATCAGTCTTTGCCCTTGTCGGGGAAGCTTTCTCCTTGGAAGGCGGGGCACGATGTCCCCTTGCACGCTTTCGCGTGAAGGCTTTCGGGGTCCTCATGTGGAGTAGTTACTTTGGAGCGTATTTTGTTCAGTTTAAAGCGTAGATTGGTCGGGAGCCGCCGGATGTGGGTCGACCTCAGGGGGTGTGTCCACCAATTCTCCCGGGCGCCCACCTCGATGACTCGTTGCGCTTCTTGAAACTTATCTGCGTGAGCAACTGATGGTTGACCTGCATTACCGCCTCTCGCTCGCATTCTGCAGTGTCATAATGGATAACAACTAGTTCTCGCTCGCAATCGGCCTTGGCCCGGTGTTCATCCAAACGTCATTGCAGGTCGATCACCATTTGGACAAGTCCGCGGGAGAACCGATTGATCGAATTCGTTAGAAGCGTTGCAATCGTGACGGGTGTTCTTGTGTGCCATGGTCATTGTGCGAGGGTATTTTCGTGGAAGGGTTTGGAATTGGATAGGGAGAGATCTTGGGTAAGGATTCAGACGATCTCAATGAAAGCACCAAATGCAGTGGGTAATTCTTAAGGAACTAATCCACGCACCAAAATAACAGTGGTATGATCAAATCACAGAAAAAGCCAACACAAACACAATGAATTACGTGAAAACCCGAATAAGAAAAAACTACGAAGAGAGGAGAATTTCACTATAATAATGATGATTACAATGGGGTTCTCTGGTGTGCTAGGATTTCTGGATTCGAATCATCTCCCACGTTAGAAGGAATTCTATATTTATACAGGTTGTATCTGTTTTGATAAGGTTGCAAAGTTTAGCTCTATTTGAACACTTAACCGCTTATCTAAGAGGCGGTTAGAGCTGAACATCCAAATTTGAACTAAATGAGTGAGAGTTTATCTTTATCTGGTAGTCTGAGTCAAATTGTAGATGTGGTTGATCTGTCCCCGAACTGTAACTGTCAAATTCAAATAGAGATTTGGCTTAGAGATAAAGATTCGCACAACTAATTTTATCTCATCCTATCCACACGAACCACTCGAGGTTTGAATCGATCGAAGACTCTCGCTTAGAGGTTCTAGAAGCGGTCACATGTCGCTCGCCTGTTTGGTGCTGGAAAGACACGTGGCGTGATCTCGAGAGGGTCGGAAATTGGCCACTACAACATAAAAGGAAGCTTTGTCCCCCAAACCATAGTGTAACCAACATCGAAAAGAAAGCAAACAAGCCATAAATAATAATCTGTGTTCCCTAAAAAAGAAACAAAGGGTGACGTGTCAACTTCATAGAAAAATGGTACACACTTCTGAACCAAACACATCTAAGTTCTGAATATCACTCAATTAAAGGAACTAAGGCTTCAGCATACAGCCCTCCACACATGTAAAATTAAATTTTATGTGACAGAATAATAGGGATTGGCTGAAGTCAGGAAATAATTCATGACAAACAAAGTTGAAAGGCAAAAACAAAGTTAACAGCAAGTGCTGCAACATATATAGATGGGAAACAGATGGGAAACTTCATGTGTGGGACAGTGAACAGTCAAAATGAGCTTCTCCTAAATGAAAAGAAAAGGCAACATATTAAATAGATACTGACCAAGAGGCCTCTCTGGGGAGCATGAAGATTGAGTCACAGCCAATCCTCAAAGAAGGGATCACTAGGCAGATTATGAGGTAGAACGATCAAACTTCCTCTTTGCAGAAGCCACAACTTAAAACTGCAGATGTGTGATAATCATAATAAGTTTATTTTATTTCTCAAACATCATAGGAATTACCGGAAACATTTCAACAAGAGACGTAAGAAGAAAAAAATTAGACACTAACCATAAGTTTTTCTTTCCTTTTATATTTTAGTGGGTTTGGTATTTCTTTTTAGTGTGTGTGTGTGTGCCGGGGGGTATCGGTGTGTGACCAATCTGAAAAATATATATATAATGTGATATCCAACAAAAAAAATTTTTTTTTTTTTTCAGTATGATTGTCGAACTACATATTAACTGGCTTACTTATCAAAAACCATTTATCCTGCTTCAGTCCCTTTTTCCCCTTTGTCTTCTTTTTCTTCTTCTTCTGTCTTGATACATTAACCTCATTAATAAGCTTCTCTCAAGTCATGAACTCTGCTTCTGTTCAATATAACTTACTATGCGACAGCAGTGTCCTAACTTGTTTTATCGTTGTTCATAAGATACTAGTATCCCCTTCAAAGTATCAACATCAGATGCCTTCTCTCATATAAGTTGATTGCGGTGTTGTGTTTGCTTACCGATTATGAAAATGAAAAATGTCATTTAAGGGGCCGACAATATCATGGAAACCGGATTTACTCCAACATGAAAATGAAAATGTTAATGGTAAGGTTGGTCAGTAGCAAAGAAGTATTGCTAATGATGTAAGGCAAAGAAGTGCAATGTTTTCCACTTAAACATTAGGCAAATCTTTTACGTTCAAGTAAAACAAAAACTCATTATGGAAATTGAAGGTCAGAATTGAAGTTAAATCTTGCTCTGGTGCAGCATGCAGCGATTACTCAATGCATCAAAGTTCATGATTAGTCATATGATGTTGTCAGCTCATTCCACTAACAGTGTAAGGCATCAAGTGTATTCATATAAAGATTGCAAGACCATTTCAGCCAGTTATAATTAAATGACAGTATTATAACTGTTGCATTGCCAAACACCAACCAATTTGTCAACATGCACATGCAAACCCAGAAACTTCTTACAACCATCATAATAATAGATGAATTACCTTTCTTACAGAAAGTTATCCATAATTTCTTTGGTACTGAAAAAGCAAACAACATCCTCCCCGCTTCACACCGTCTCTTGCAAACACAATGTGAAGATCAAAAGAAATGTCACCAATAATATATGTAAATATCCATAAACTATGGTATTTAAATCCAACTTTAAAGCATCTTTTACAATGTCAACAAGGGATATGTTACAAGAATAAATTTCAAAGTGAAACTGATGGTACCAAGAATAATAAAAGCCAATACGCCACACCTGCTGCAAGCTGCTAAACCTTTCTATGGTCACTGGCGATGGAGAACAAAAATGGCCAGCAATAGAATTTATGTTTTGACGAAGGCATAGAAAATCTTAACTCCACCCCAATCATGAAGGTTGCCTGCTAAATAACAGCATCAATTGTCGTCTGACTCTAACACAAGTTGCACAACTTCACTTGCAGGGCATGGTTCGCCTCAAATAAATGAGTCCAGAGAGACTCCTGCAGCTCAAAAAGGACATGAGGAAATGGGAAGCCACGAGTGTTTGTACCTCTCATTAACCTAGCCAAACAAACTTCCAGAGCCCAGCTGATCTCCTAGTTGCAATTCTTTCCTACGTAGTTTCTTCAAGAGGATCTGGGCTCTTCATGATTCTTCGCATACGCAAGATACCATTTGAGAAAGAATTAGGCAATCTATTTGGCACCAGTAGATTCACTCATGTGGCAGCTTTGAATCAGCATCTTAAAGTACCTGTCTTGTGCGTGTTGGGCAGGAAATGTTGGCATAAAATCTTTCGATTTGGGCAAAGGAACCTCATGAAACCAATCATGATTAAGGGCAGCTTCTACTGTTATGCGCTGAAAGCATACAGTACAAAGGAAGTATTAGCATACTCTAAACAGACCAAGAAGCTGTATAAATTTTTTAACTTAGAAAATAATGTTTTAGAGTATTTTACACCTTCTCAGGGTCATAAGTTAGGAGTTTGTTCAATAAGTCAAACCCAGCTTCAGACAGAGTTGGCCTTCCAGAAAATGATGTGGGTGGAAACTTCTCCCGCAGCCTATTATACCTGAATAAAAATGAAATGACTCAGTGGCTAAAACAAGCACGAGCAATGCATCACCTAACTGAAAGTGCCACCAAGAAAAGCCAGGAAGCCTGAACAAGATCACCCATAGCTGGAGGCCTGGGAAAAGGGTGTTGATCATAAGATTTCAACTCATAAGATGAAAACATATCGCGTCAAAGATACGAGAAACTTACGGTTGCTTGACAAAGTTAACTTTGACTCCGGGTAATTTCGCAAACCCCGGCCATATCTTCTCATTTGGTGTCCCAAGAGTTCTAAATATCTGCAAGGAAGTAAAGTTCACAAAAAACATAGAATAACCAAAATTATGAGAACAAATATGATCCCACTAGCAAAATGGTACCTTATCAAGCTGGTCAAACTCAGTCTTCCCACTAAATAGTGGTTCTTTTGCTAATAGTTCAGCCATTATACAACCTAACGACCACATGTCAATAGCAGTTGAATACTCCTTTGCTCCTAATAGAAGTTCGGGTGCTCTGCAAGTACAAATCCATGGTGAGCTTCACATTAAGAGAAAAACAAAACTAAAGTATCATTGTACCGTAGAAATCAAGCATGGGGATCTACCTGTACCACAAAGTCACCACCAAGTGAGTATATGGCTTCAGTGGGCTCCCATATTGGCGAGATAAACCAAAATCACAAATTTTCAACTCACCTCGATTGTTTAGTAAAAGGTTTGATGTCTTCAAATCCCTAACACAGAAGAAACACACATTTCACATAACTCCACCAAGAATATAAAGTTGTAAACTAAGACTAAGCGGTGTCTTAGATGTCCTATATTGCCAAAGTCAGTGTACCTGTGCAGAACCCAATTGTCATGAAGGTACTTAACACCCGACAACAACTGCAACATTAAGCACTTAACCTCGCTTTGACTAAATGGTTGCTTCATTGTCTCCATCAGAGCTTTAAGATCATGCTCCATGTACTCCATAACCATGAAAATACTATCTAAACTGCTGCCCACAACAACTTCCTTAACATCAACAATAGAAGGGTAATGAAATGACAGAAGAATATTGATCTCCCTCAAAGATGTCAAGGGAATCCCTCTCTTTCCTTCTCCATCTTCACCTTCTTCAGCGCGACAACTTCCCCAGTCTTCTTATCCTTAGCTCTGTACACCACCCCATAAGTGCCTTCATCAATCTTATTCAATCTCTCGAACTCATCAACACTTCTACAGCCTTGTAACATGTTTATAGGAGGTGGATTTGCTGGCTCCGGAGTTTTCCCTCGTTCATCTTCATCCTCAGAATCAGTATCGGAAATTCGATCACTCCGATCATCACCACTACCCTCTTCCCCATCAACATCCATACAATCATTCCCATCCACCTCATTTTCTCGATCACTGCCCTCTCTATTCTCTCTACCTGAGCCAGTTGACTTTGAATTAGCCCTTCAGGTCCTTCTCTCATAACAACCTCCCCAAGTTCAGGACTTGGCGGCTTCTTCTCAGTCAAAGGCATGCTTTTCCTCTTCTTAGGCAAAATTTCCGCATCCAATTCCTCACCCACATCATTGTCAGCCCATCTAGAAGAAGAAATGTGCCTAGCCGACGGGAAATCCTCCTCCTTTGCCTCCTCTTCCACCTGCCCCGGCTCCCGGTCATTAGGAAATCAATAGAAACCTTCGCATCCAAAGAACTCGAAGGGACAAAACCTCTGGGAAGCGGCGGAGGCGGAGGAAGCCCAGCTCCTTCAACCGAACCATTCTTACCCCTCAAGCTAACTACACTAGATTGCTTGTTATCATCCCTATCCCAAACTATGGCGAAAACTTCCTCTTTTTCTCCTCTTTCTTGGGAATCCCACCGCTACTCCTAACCCTAGAATCCTCTTCTCCGCTTGAAAGCTCCCCGGGCTCCGGTCGGCCGATTTAACAGAAAGGTGGTTTCTTTTATAGCTATTCCCACTCCCACCGCTAGAATTGCTCAAAGGGGAACGATAAGACCCGTTAACTGCTTCTTTCTCTTTGATGTCTCTTGACCTACCCCTAACCCTAGATCGGAGATCTTCGGACCTGACCCTCTCGCGGTCGCTATAGTAGTTGTTTCTTCTAGAAGCCTCTACATCGGAATCGCGGTCGCGGAGCTCGCTCTCCCTGTAGCCCCCATGCCGGCGCCGCCATAGAAACAGTTAAAAAGTCGGGTGAAAGCCTACGAATGGGCCGAAAAACCCTAGATCTGATAACTGAAACCCTAGCAGATCGTAGATTTCTTCGATTTGAGTGAATTTTTTTTGGGGACAACAGTGGATTGAGAGGGAATTGAAGGATACTGACCTGAGTTTCAGTGACTGACGGAGAATTTTGGGCCAACCGGCGGCGAGAGGGTTATGAGAAAAAGGGGAATTTTCGCCCGCCGACCACCAGAGAGAAGACGCTCCGAGGGAAACGGAATAATGAGAGCGGCTGTTGCCACCTCA
>JAVJIF010019058.1:0-78474 GCA_038442645.1 Agave tequilana | reverse complement strand
TCCTCCAAGATGAGAGTTTTCTTACCGTAGAGCATGGTGGTGACGATGTGATCATATGACGGTGAAAGCGAACTAAAAAGTATCAATACCTTGTCATCCTCATCGATCTTAACATCAACAATTAGAAGCTCATTGATGAAGTTTAGATGCTCCAACACCATTGTCCCTTCGTTGCGTAGCCTATATAGTTGTTTCTTGAGATACAGCTTGTTAGAGAGGCTTTTCATCATATACAATATTTCTAATCATGACCACAATCCTGTAGCCGTTTCCTTATCCATGTATACATCCCCTCTTCTATGAGACATAGTTGGATCGTGCTTGCCGCCTTTAGATTGATCTCCTCCCAATCCTCCTCTGACGTACTTGCAGGTTTTGATGACTTACCCAGCAAGGTCATGTGAAGACCCTATTGCACTAGCAACGCCTTCACCCTCTTTTATCATAAACTAAAGTTTCCTTTACCATTGAACTTCTTAACCTCAAACTTTGTCATAGAACTTTCTATCTTCGACATATTATTATTCGTCAACTTTTAGCTCTAATACTAATTGTTGTAACAAATCGACACTCTAATACCAATTGTTACTCTCAGAATCGATATTTGTGAAACTTGGCAACATAATCAGTACTTACAAAGAAAAACTATTGTAAAGAAATTAGCATACCTAGACAAAAGAGTAATAAAAAAGAACATGAGGATTTAACGTAGTTCAGCCTAAACTTGGCCTACGTCCATGGGGGGAGAACTTTTGATAATTTTGTTAATAACTTGATACAAGAGATCTAGCCTTCCTCTTGATTCAACAAGAGTATTCAATTTCCTTCTTAATCTAAACCTAGATTACTAGAGGATTATCTTATCTCTATGCACCTTCAACTTGCTCCTCTCTTTCTTAATTTCCTTCTAATCTCCTTGGAGTTCTCCACTTTTTTCTCCTTGAGAATAGATTTAGATTAGCTTGAAATCAATATTGGGTTACAATCTTTATTTATAAGATTTTATAAAAAAAAAACTTTTATTTGGACCATAAGATGATCTTGGCCTTTGGATGCTTGAAGAATCTTGATCAATCCTATTAGGAGTTAATCTCCCTGATCTAGAAGAATTCTACACCCTTTAATCTTTATAAACAAACCTTCATTGAATAGACACTGAGTCTTATTCGTACTCTACCAAAAAATAAACCGGCGCAGGAAAGGAAACTGATTCTGTTTCAGAAAAAACCTGTATAGTCGAATAGTCCTGAAAGCTAGTCAACTAGTCCCTCCAATTAATTGACTAATAGGTTTACTAGTCAACTACTATAAACTGCTTCCTCTCTATATTTTTCTTCTGTATCTTTCCTAGTCGACAATTAGTCGACTAGGCTTGTGTGTTAGTCGAATAATACCTTTATTAGTCGACTAATCAGCACTGTCTGGGTTTGCTTTTTTTGCTTCAAGCCATCATCTTTTCCAACTTGATTGGATCTTCTTGGACCATTATCTCTTCTTGAAAACAAGGTAAAATCCTAATACATCAGGTTAAAGGCCATCAAAGACTACTTTACAGAATAACTCCTAGGACTCTTCTTGAGACATAATTGAAGTTTGTAGTCATTTTTGTAATTGGGGAAGCAACAACTGTGAGCTACATTTTCGTCCCTGGTTGTCACAATGATCCTACTTCCTTTATAGTTATCAGGAAAACATGTTTTATGTTTCGCCATGCACCAATTGCCTACACATCATAAAAAACAACCGCGCGTACCACTTGTCCTGAAGATGATCTCTGATCTTCTGATTGCACACCATTTGGGGAACTATGAAAGAGGTCTTTAAACATCTGTAAGGAATTGTGATTGGAATATGTCGTGAAGGTAAACAAAACTTCAAAGATTAAAGAACGGATGTGCTCACATTACTAGTTGATTAATACTAGATATAGTCGACTAATCATATGAATTAGTGGACTAATACATTGTATAATCGAGTAGGTTAGCCAAATAGAGAGTTGGGGTTCTCAAATTTTGTCAGAGTAGTCAACTAGTATTTGGGCCTAGTCGACTAATACCCTGACCTAGTCGACTAATGGCGAGTCTGACAGTTTCCTTTTCTGGATTTGTTTCTAGATTCGAGTTGAATTTGGGTTTTCTTTATTTTGAGACAATGATTGTTCATATTGACGAAGTTTGTTTAGAACTAGAAGAGTTCTATGGAATATGAATAACCCCTTGGGGGTGGCCTTCAATGTTATCTATGAATTTGTAATTCCTAAGAGTGTAATTTATCTAGGTGAGAGATTTATGAGAGAAGCTTAGTCATAAGGGTTCACTATTCTGAAAAACACCTAGAGGGGGGGTGAATAGGTGTAAGAGCTAATCTAGAACTAAATGCAAGACTAAGTGCGCTAAATGCGGAAGCTAATGCAAATCTTGCAACACACTTAATACAATCAACAAGTGTAGCCGAATCCCCGTGAAGGGCTCTGGACTAACTCCTCTTGTTTCCCCTTGAATGGGTTGAGGTGCTATGTGAAGCTCTTGTTGATTAGGTACAAGTGAGGCACACACAAACAACCAAGCATATACAAGATATAGCAATATGAAATATGCAAGGCACAACACAAGCAAATAGATATGATGTTATGAATGATGCTTTGCACAATATAAATGAGAGAGAGTTAGAGAGACAATGGATCAATCGCAAAGACCAAGATATGTTTCGAGGTTCGAGCATCTTGCTCTACATCCCCGCCTACACCACCGTGTAGGATTTCCAATCCACTATCTCCCACCGAGGGAACCTCTACCGAAGAGGATTTGTTACAACACTTAGGAGTACCAAACTCCTCTCTTAAACAACCACCTCACAACCGAGGGGTAGGCCCGTAGCCAAATACAACAACAACAATAACCAACACCTCTACCGAAGAGGGTTTACAACCAAACTCAATCACCTCACACTTGAGGGATACACACAATCACCCGATCACCTCTACCGAAGAGGGATACAACAAGAATAAGGGTGTACAACTTAGAGGTTACAACAACAACCTCAAAACTCTCTTTTCTTTTCTCTTTCCACAAAACAAAGATCCTAAAAAGATTAGGATAGGTGATAGCTCAAGTGTGGAAAACTAGGTGTTTTTGGAAACAAGCAACAAAGAAAAACTAATTGGGAAGTCTCTTGTAAAAGATAGAAAATGCAAGATCAAATCAAAATCCCAAAACCTAGTTTTCTTTGATTTTTCAAAAACCCAAAATAATGAAGATGAGAAGTTTTAAAGCCCACAAACTCTTTTTAAAACTCTTTTAAACACCTCAGAAAACTGAAAATTTTCCTCTTAAAAAACTTAGCCAAAATCCCCAAAGAGATGGGGTTTATATAAGCCCATCAGAAAACTAGCCGTTAGGCTGAGCTGGCAGCCTGACAGGCTGCCGGTCGATCGACCCGGTCGACCGCCAACGGTCAGAAATATGACCGTTGGGCAACTGCGGTCGACCGGCCCGGTCGACCCAAACAAACAGAGAGCAGAGCTCTCATCCCGGTCGACCGGCACGGTCGACCCAAACAACCCGAGAGCAGAGCTCTCAGACCGGTCGACCGGCTCGGTCGACCGTCCCAGTGACTCCAAACGTGCACAGATCTGTGCACGTCCGGTCGACCGGCCCGGTCGACCGGACATCAGCCAAGTCAACTAATAACCTGGCTTAGTCGACTGGTTGAGTCTGGAACTGAAAACTGGGTCAGAAAACTTGGGAAAAATATTTTATAAAAATCTTTTAATACTTCTAAAAATCACCAAAATATTTTTATCATTTTATATCAGAACTCAAACAAGTGATAAAAGTTTCAAGACATGTATCAACATATTCAATTCATTTTTGAGTCTTGCAAATTTTATCAAAAACAAAACTTGTATTTTTGTCAAACTTGATTTTTTCAAAACATGAATAGGATAGTCAAAATAAGTTTGTCTAGCAACTTTAAAGCATGTATGTATATCTAGAACATATCTAATATACATAGAAATAAAGTAAACTTGTTTTGATCTACTATACATGAAAACCAAAATCCAAATCATGAAACGTATGTGTTGTGCACTTGAGCATATCAACTATACTGAACTTTACAAATTGGATCTAAACACACTAACTAAACTATGGATACCTAAGTCTTCTTGATGATCTTCATCTTCAAGTTGACTTGCTCCAAAACTCCATCCATGGGCTAGGCAATGTGTGATCTTGACGCTTTGGCCCTGGAATCATCATGAAAAGCTTCTAAACACCTTGTTGAAGCTAATCACCAACTAATATCTTGGTTAATGATCTGAAACTTAAACAACACAAGATTATTAGTAAACATAACTACATGAGTTAATCATCATCAAAACTAGGGTGGAAGGCCTTTGGGCCAACATATTCTTGGCAGCCATCAAGCGCTTGTAATCTCAACGAGAGAAGTAAGTAGTTCTTGTTCTAAAATTTAATAAAGTTTTTTCCCATCTCTCGTGGACGTACACACGATCTGTCTGATCAATAGTACTATATTATATTGTGTGTTAGCTTTCTATCTACTTTGGAATATCTTTTTCTTCTCTTCTTCTCGTTGTCCTAGTAGATCTTATGATTAGTTTCAATTGCACCGCCCCAGTCGATCCAATCTTGGGGGATCCCGAATTTTCGGCAATTGGTATCAGAGCGTATAGATTGTTTCCTAACAATTGGTATCAAAGCAAGGTCAACGTAAAGATGTCTACCGTCAATCTCGATATTTAAAATTTCAAAGATGTCATCAATTTCAGCAAGTGACAGATTAGGATGAACACCATCCTTACCCAGAGTGGGTTGAAGAAAGCACTACATGGGAGGGAGGAAAAGCCTCAAGACATAAAGAAAGAAACTTAGCAGGAGTTAGATTAGAAAGCTTTCATGAGTATTCAGCTTTGCTTCGCGGGCAAAAAGTTGGATGAGTTTTCTTTAGAGAAAACAACGTCCTCATTGTGGGAGTGACTTCAGGATCAATATCTGAAGAAGTCATTAGCGAATCGGTTAATTCTGAAAATGTCTCTTTCTTCTCCACAAGCATGAAATTACACCTATCAATTTTCACATTGCAAAATTTTTCTCTATTATCAATGATCTAGATAAGATAGAGATTAAGATAGAAGATGAGAATTAAGTACTTCGATTATTGTGTTTTGTACCTTCCTCATATAAGAGCTCTAGGGAAGCAATTATCTATGGAGGCAAGTTAACAATCAAGATCAATGAGGTCAAGGAGCATCTGCTCAACAAGGATAAAATTGACACCCAGTTGACAAGTAAGTCCCACCGTGATGATTCCGGGAAAGTTTATTATTCAAGGGAGAAGAGTAATGATGAAAGTTCTATGGGTAACTCAACACATACAAATTTAACGTGCAACTATTGTCACAAGAAGATGCACAGTAGAGCTGAATATTGTCTTCAAAAGAAACAACCAGATGCTAATGTCACTAAACTGATTGGACAAGATGAAGATAAGTGTGACTGATTATGGGAAAATAGAGTTTAGAAAGATATTATCTGAGAGTGTGGTTTTCTCTGATTTCTCATAATTTATCCATGATAGCAAGTAGCTAAGTGGGTCGTGATCCACAAGGAGAGATGTGATGCAAGATTTATGATATCTTTTAAATACTAAATGAACTAAATTGTTCTTCTTTTTTTTGAGATAAAAAGAGGAAGATAGTTTTTATATTTTTGTTTTCGTTTTAAGAAGAAACTAAAAAAAAAAAAGAAGATAAAAGTGGACTTACCCTTTGGATGACTAATTACTCTCGACCATAGGCGATGGTTTATCTTGAGTTGGAGGCGCTCAAAGCATAATCCATAAGATCGAATCTGGCTCTGTCCATATTAGATCATCAAAACTCGAAGGCAAGCATGAAATATGAAAGACTATGAAAGCAAATCTATCATCATGAACTATCAAAGGCACTCACAAAGGCAACGCAATTCATATGATTGAAGATTCAAATGGATAGCAGTCATACACAAGAGGGAAAAACCAAAAAAATAAGAAAAATGTAACACCCATTTTCGGAATACGTACTTGTTAGCCCAGAGGCCTTTCACTCTAGTTTTGATGATGATTAACTCATGTAGTTATGTTCACTAATATTTTTGTGATGTTTAGTTTCATAACTTAACCAAGATATTAGTAGGTGATTAGCTTCAACAAAGGAGTTTTGGAGCTTCTCACATGGTGATTCAAGAGCCCGAGCGACAGTCATATCTAGCACTCGTTGGAGTCAAGCTCAGTGGATCACAGTTTGGATCGAGTCGGCTTGAAGACGGAGTTCATCAAGAAGACTTTGGTACATAGTTTAGTTTTATGTTTTAAATCCATGTGTAAAGATTAGATAGTGTGGTATACTCAAGTTCACAACACACACATTTGTTTAAGTTTTCATGTTTATTGGTTTTCGTTTTTAGTTTAACCGATCTTGGTTTTCATGAATAGATAGTATCAATACAAGTTTACATGGTTTAATGTATATTAGATTCATTCTATATACATGCATGCTTCAACTATTTAAACAAACTTATTTTGATATGCCTATTCATGTGTTTGGAGTTTTGTGTTTTAACAAAACATATTTTGGATTTATAGTCAAAAACATTGATATATATCTTTATATGTATATTGGAGTTTATCCATATACTACATGCCTAAAAGTTGTTTAAATATCATGTTTTTGTATTTGGATGAGTTTTGGAGAAATCGGATTTCCATTTGAAAAATCTAAGTTTTGAAAAATACAGTTTTTAGTTTTCGACAAAATTTTCATAACACAAAAAGAGTTCAAAATGTTTGTAACTTGGTTTGATTTTTACTCAAACAAGTTTGTATATCAATGTATTATACTGAACTTATTTCTGTGAATTTTTAGATATTTTATGGGATTTATTTGAGAATTAAAAATCCTGTGTTTCAGTCCCATAATTGTTTCTGCCAGGCCCTGGGGTCGACCTTGCCGGTCGACCGGACCAGGAGCCGGCCGATCGGAACGGTCGACCGAACGTGCACGAAACGTGCAAAAAGTCCATTAGGTTTGGCCGGTCGACCGGGCGGTCGACCGACTGAAGTCCCCCTTACTCTCGGGTAAGGGCGGTCGACCAGTGGTTGGCAACGGTCAAAATTCGACCATTGGCCGGTCGACCGGCTGGTCGACCGGATGGTCAAATCTGACCATTTTTGCAGCCAACGGCTAGTTTTTTAAAGAGGCTATAAAAACCCCATTTGAGAGAGGTTTTCTCTAAGGATTTTAAAAGCAAAAATTTCCTACTTCCTAAGTGTTTTCAGCAAAAAGTTTTTGAGTTCAAATTCCTATTCTCTATTTATTTTTAAAGTGTTTTGTTATTTCAAAGAAAATATTCTTTTGGGAATAGTTTTTGATCTAAAAATTCTATATCTTTTGGAGATTTTCCCAAGTGATTTTCTTTGTTAAAAACACTTTGTTTTCCACACTTGAGCTTATCATTCTATCCTCTCTATAGGATCCTTGTTTTTGCGGAAAAGAAATTGGTTTGTGGTCTTCTGATCACCAAGTTGTAAACCCTTATCATTTCTTGGCTTTGTGCCTTTCCCTCTTAGTGTAGAGGAGGTTATGCAATTGGGTTGTATCCCTCAAGTGTGAGGTGATCCTTGTTTGGTTTTGTGCTTATCCCTCATTTGTGAGGTAGATATTGTGGTGGCTTTGTGCCTAGCCTCTAAGTGTAGAGGTTGTTTTTGAGAGAGGAGTTGTGTACTCCATATTGTAATTGCCCCAAATCCTCGATGGAGATTCCCTGTGTGGGAGTCCTGTGTGGACAAGTTAGTGGATTGGAAATCCTTCTGGGTGAAGGCGGGGACGTAAAGCTGGGTGCTCACCTCGAAACAAATCTTGTTGTTTGCGCTTGATCCATTGACTCTAACTCTCTCTTTATATTGTGCCATTGCATCATTTATATTGTCATACATTTATTATATTCTTGGCTTGTTTGTGTGTGCCTTACTTGTGCTTAACCACGAGAGCTTCATATGGCGCCTCAACTCTTATTCAGAGGAATCAAGAGGAGTTAGTCCAGAGCCCTTCACCGGGAATTCGGTTACACTTGTATGTTGCATTAAGTGTAGTTGCAATTTAGTTTTAATTTCTGCATTTAGTTCATTAGATTGCGGTACACCTATTCACCCCCCTCTAGGTGTACCTTCAATTGGTATCAGAGCCTACGCTCCTGATATTTGGTTTAACCACCTAGGAGTGTGATCTTGGTTTTGCTAATCTTCATTTGCATTTGCATTGACACACATATAGTTTGCACTCATGGATGTTCTTCCCAAGTTTGATATCTCTAGACTTGACATATGGAAGGTTCTTATGAGTTATCATTTAAAAACCCTAGGCTTGCATGTTTACTTTGACATTACCAAGGAATCCTACCCTAGTGATAGCATGCATATAGAGGCCAATGCAATAGCCCTAAAGGCACTTAGAGCATCTCTTCATAAAGAATATTTACATGTGTTTTCTCCTTATGATTCGGCTTTTGCAGTATGGAGCATTTTGACTTCTCCCGAGCTACCAAAGATTATCGATAAGCAGAGGAGATCTAGGAGAGACAAGTCTGACGAACATTGCTTCATGGTCTAAGGGAATTACTCCCTTGAGGTACACTCGGACACTCAACTAGATGCTAGCACTAGTTCCTATTGCAATGAGTGTTTAGAGGCACAAGCCATGAATGATGAACTTGCTAAAAATTGTGAAAATCTGATTTCAAAATACAAACTTTTGAAAAAGGAAAGTCTTGGTTTAAAAGAAGAAAATAAAAATTTGTCTTCTAGACTTGAGATTGTTTTGCAAGAAAAGAATGAGATTTCAAGTGAAAGTGACTCACTTAAATCCCAACTTGATCTTGCACTTAATGAAAACAAAATTTTGAAAAGTAAAATGATTGTGAATATATTTTGAAGAAAAATGAGGATTCAACTTCAAATTTGATTTTGTATTAAAAGAGAATAATTCTTTAAAAAATAAAATAAATTTGATTTCACAAGAATTGAAAGATTGTTTAAAGAAAAATATTTCTTTGCAAAATGATTTGGATTCTCATGTTTGCCATGCTAGTGTAGCTTCACATTATAACTCACCTATTGCATGCTCCACTTCTTCTAACATTGAAAATGATATAAACTTGTAAAAGAAGAATATGGATTGTTTGGGCTCCACTTTGAGCCAATGTGCCTTGAACCATACACGTTTGGATTCATTGTTTCGAAAGAAACAAGTTCTATCTTTGCATGCACACAAACCACGGCATACACATGCTCCTCACGCTCACTCTCATAACACGTTGTATGCTCATGTGTACACTTGTACACATTGTGGACGCAAGGGCCACCTTGCTAAATTTTGCTATGATAAGATACATGATGTAAATTTAGCAACTAAATTTGTTTGGGTTAGGAAAGGCGCTAACCTCCATGGACCCAAAGAGTGTAGGTACCAAAGACCATCCCTATTGTATTTGATGTAGGTGTGGGCTCTCGCATGACGTGAGAGTGATGGTGCCTTGAGGTGGATGCATTCCGAGCTTAAAAGAGGACTATTTGGATGCATCACTTTCAAGGGGAGCTTGGTGGGAGACCACCTTGTTTTGGAGACTTGGAGAGTTTCCTTCATGGTTTTGGTAACGATCTCTAACTCCCATTTATGTTTACATGCTTTCATATTATTCATTTTTAGCATGTCTTGATGTTTTATGATTAGTATGTTATATGCCATGAGATTTAGATTAGTGATATACATGTTTAGTTATTTGAGACACCCATGTTTTATATGGATTTATATTTAGTGTTCTCACTTTATTTTTAACTAATGTGTATGTCATAGATCTAATGCATGTGCATATACATATTGATCATATGGATGTTTATGAGTTTTATTTTTGACTTCTATGCTTCATGTTTTGATTACATGATTGGATGTTAGTTTTCATTAAAACTAGGATATATACTTATACAACTAGTGAGCCACAAATAGACTTTTATATGTTTGTGCTTAAATGCTCATTTGTGCTTATTAAATGTACTAGTACAGCCTAATTTTGATGATTCATGCATTTTAACTTGTATTCCCAATCTTGGACATGTTTTATGATCATGTATTTTAGCTTCATGTATATGTCTATTTTGTCAAACCTATTTTTGAAAACCCTTTCCTTTAAGGGCGGTTGGTTGGGCGACTGATTAGACTAAGAAAGGTGTCGTATTATGAGTATAAAAATGTATTTTATGTACCCTTTCTTGTCTCCGCTATAGTATAGGACTATACCGAGTCGATTCTCAGGGAGAGCTCGCGATAGAAGCTTTGACGTGTGGTAGTGAAGTTGTTAAACGAGTATTCTTCTCTTTCTTATAAACTTAATGAATCAAGTGAAAAAGAAACTAAAGAAAAGGATGGATATGTTCATGGTGGAAATCGTTGGAAAAGAAATCAAGATTAGGATTTGGTATTCACAAGAAAAGAAAAAGAAACTTAAAGAAGAAGCATTCCATGACTAGCTTACCTTACTACCTTACCAATACTTACTAAACTCCGTGATAGTGAACGCTCGCCTCATGTTGTCACTCCATCGGCGTGGGATTCGTCATGCGTGTTGACCTAATTACTTTCTCACTTGGATGACGGGAGGTTTTACCCATCGGAGAAGAGAAGATCATCCAACTTGCAAGATGAAATAAAGCGATCACCCATGAGTTAGTGAAGATGGCAAGGCTAGTGGTTAGCTAGTACATGGAGAAGGAATTAGCTAAAAGCCATTAGAGAAGTAAAACAAAGCATGAAGTAAATTTGCAAGGAATTAAAGAAAGCAATAAAGAAAGCAATTAAAGAAAGCACATAAACTAGAACCAAGCTCAAGTAGAGGAAGGGGAATGGATCAATCCTTGTTGCTTCAAGTGTCACCCTTGATTACACAAGCTCTCTCTCTCACAATCTCTCTCTTTTACAATGAATTCTAGGGAAGAAGAAGAGGGATCTAAAGAACAAAACCTAGAGAAAACCTAAACAAAATTACAACACACTAACTATTCTCCTCTCTTCTCCATTCAGTCTTTGCTCGCAGGTCCTAGGTCCAATATTTATAGGCCCTGAGAGAAGCTTCGAGATCCAGGTGGTTGGCGCAAAATCTGGATCTCAACGGCCCTGACACTGCCGCGTTTGCTCGGCAAAATCCCGGATTCCGCGGCAAAATCTGGGCCGTTGAGCCCAGATTTTCTGTTGGGATCAGGTTGTTAGGTGGTTATCCACGTGGTCTTCTAGAACCTTGAGTTGTTGCGCGGATCTCTCTGGATCTTGGATTCAAATTTGGGCTTATCTTAATCTTGATTTAATCACTTTAATTAGTGTTAATTAAAGTGATTATTTGCTTTATCTCCTTGAGAGTGTGTACCTGCAAATATGTAGAGAAGATGAGTAAAAATCATGTATTTATTAACTAAATGCATGGGAATTATGAGGTAAAATATGCAATATTGGATTACAATCACACCCCCGCACTTATTCTTTTGCTCGTCCCGAGCAAAAACAAAGAAAAGAAAATCTATACTACCAGTTTATTACACCACTTTCGCAGGTGACGCGATTGCACTGAGCATGTGCAACAAGCCGTTAAACCTCTAGGTTACCCTAGAGGAGGAGTGTTGTCTCCTGAGGGTTTTCAGCGGATTACACCCACAAAATCCATAAAGAAAGAAGACAAATGTTAGTGTTTTGAAAACGCATTTTGAATAAGAGACATGTTTACGAACTATTTTCGCAAAAATATAAGTGATCCTAGGTCATAAGTCCACCTATAATCATTCTTCCTTAAACTTAGTATCCATGCAAGATCTTGTCTTTAATTAAGGTAAGAATTCAAAATTGGATTGAATATTTTTATCCTTCATAAAACCTAGATAGTATGCACACCGTGTAAGTGAAGATTTCTGGGATTTCAACTCTAACCATCAAGCCATTTATTTATTTATATATACTTTTTATGCTTTTTTCTTCCCTTAGTTTAGGCTTTCTAGTCTACCCTTGTAGCGAGCCTTTAACCGATGACTCCCAAACCAGACGGTCTTAGGGCACCAGATGAGAAAACATCCCTCGGGTTTAAGGTCTCGAGTAGAAAAGGCCACGAAACTAAAGGGGATTATTTATTTCCTTTACCACCGTTAGGCGTGAGTAATCATGCTTCTTGAGGCACAATTATCCAGCTTAATAGGTGATGTTTTATTTATATATTTTTTTTCTTTTTTTTTTTATTTATATGGCATTCTGGTCTTTGTTTCCATCCCAAGAAATGTGTAAGTGTGAAGTGCATATTATCTAAGGCAAAAAATTCAAGATAAGAATATCTCACCAATTTTTCTTACTTAGCCTATAATTTTCAACAAGATCTATTATTTCAACTATGTTTAAGATGTCATAATTAAGGCTTTCTTAATTTCTAAGATACATCTTAATTTTCTTAAAAATAGATCAAAACTTTGTTTCTTATTTCAAAAAGTTTTTATTTTTTTATTTTATTTTATTTTTATAAATTTTCTAAAAGAAATGTAAAAGAAAGAAATTCTAAAAACTCTAAGTTAGTAAACCCTCCCCCACACTTATTTCATGCATTGTCCTCAATGCATCATGATATATATATACATGAAACAAAAATGAAGAGGGAAGGAAAAAATTACCTTAAGGTGGTGGTTCCGGTGGTGGTCTGATTGGTCCACGAAACATGGCCCAATCATCTTTTCTTTGGGTTTTGAGGAACCCACCAAAAATTTCAGAAATATGACCCACAAGAATGATGTGTGCATGAATGATTTTTATTATGTACATGACCCCATCTAATTTCAAGATTTTCCTAATAATTTCAGAGTCAAATTTATCAAAATCCCTGTCCCAGAATGGTGTATGGAATGACAGAACAGTTGACTTGGACTCAGGAAGGAGTACCGACTCAGGGAAGTGAATGAAGTCAAGTAAAGGTTCAGGAGTCGGAATAGATTCAGGAATTGGGTCCAAGTCAAGAAAATGAAGCTCAAGTCCACATTCAGTTTCCCATGATGGAATGTGACTATCTAAGATTAGTGATTCAAGTTCAGGAAGGTTGGGAATCAAAACTGACTCTGAAATGTTACTCAAATTGGGTAACAAAACAGGAGTCATTAATGATTCAGGTATTTGAACTAAATCACAAACTTGAGGGTCAAAGTCACATTTCTCATTGAGTTCAATTCCACAAAATTGTGAACTTGCCAATTTGTCAATAGGATCTTCAAAAAGGTATAATTGGTCAAGTTCAACATGATCCTCAAAGATGGGTGATTCAACTTCATTGTGAATTGGGCAAGGATCCAAGGTTGACTCCGGGAAAAGATTGATGTGAGGTAGAGATACCGGAGTCATTATCGAATCAGAAAAGAGGATTGAATCACTAAGTTGGAGTTCAAGATCACATTCCTTATGTAATTCAATTTCAGAAAAATGTGAACTTGCCAATTTATCAATGGGATTTTCAGAAGTATGGAATTGGCCAAGTTCAATGTGATCATCATAAAATATTGGTGATTCAATTTCACAATGGATAGGTACTGGATTCAATTCTGACTTTGAAAATGGATTGAAATCAGGTAAGGATATGGAAGTCATGATTGAATCAGGAAGTAGAGTTGAATCATCTGATGAAAGTTCAGGATCATAATCATGTTCAAGTTCAATTTCAGGGAAAGGAAAACTTGCCAAAATGTCAATTGGATCTGAAGTTTGGACAAATTCATTTGGTTATGCTGAAATTGAATCTTGATTTCCAAAACAACATGATTCTTTGGCTTGGACAGAATGGTTAGTGACATTAGAAGAATGAGAATGAAGAGTTTGAATCATCAATTCTACGTCACGATTACGAGTATTTCGAGTCTGAGCCAAGAATTCAAGCATCTTTTCACAATTCATTGGTTCATCATTTTGTGGAAAAGATGAAGTGTTGTTTTGGAATTGGTGATGAAATTGTGAGTCAAAAATGTATGGTGATGGAAAAGGGGACTCACACAAGAAATCTTTACTCGTTTCCATGACAAATGGTTGTTCATTAGGAAAAGGTGGAACTGAGTAAGACTCTTGAAAATACTGTGGAATTGGAGGGGCAAATGTTTCTTGAAGTTGTTGCTCGACCCTTTGAAGATTAGCTTCTATACTCCTGAGTAACTCAGATTTTTCTTCAATTGGTGGTTCAGAAAAAGGAGTATATGAAGCGGATTCTGAAAATGAATATTGTGGATATTGTGGACTCGGTGAATATGGTGGACAAGGAGGTTGATAATTAAACTCGGGGGACTGGAATCCCCAATTACTCGGTGAAGAGTTGAAATTATTATGAAAATTATAGTTATTAGATGGGGGGTATGGGTCATATTGATTCGGATAAGGCCAACCCGGTGTATTTGGTTGGTGCATATTGTAAAACACCGGGTTGGAATTATCCGAATATGGAGATGGTGTGAAATATGGATTATTATTAGGATGGAAAGAATTGTTGAATGCCATATCACACAATACACACAAAAACAAACAAACAAACAAACAAACAAAAGAAAAAGAAAATTCTAACCTAAGTTAGGGTAGACTTAGGACCTAGACGACTCCTAACTGATAGACTGTCCACGGGAGGTTTAGTGTAGACTCTAACCACAAGCTAATCAGCCAGGGAAGGGTAAGGTTGGTGGGAGGTTTTCCGTCAGAGACGTTCCTTAATTAAGTAACCACCACCCTTCGGGCTTTCGGCCCTCAACCCCTTTCCTAGACACTGATTTTGCAAGAGTTAAATTCCAACACTTTTCCCCCTTAGGATAATCTCCTAAATGAGTCCGAGATGTCCCTAGGGCCAACGTCTATTTTTTTATTAAATTAGGCTTGGGTTAGTGAGTGCTTGGGATTGTGGTTTTCGGGCTAAGGAAAGGGTAATGAACTCCCCACCTTATCTTATTTACGGGTATGCCCTTAAAATTTGAATTGTGCAAGTGTACAAGAAATATCACTAAGATTCACTCAAAGCATGAAAATCAAGTAAGAGATGATTCCTAGTCTATATGCAATGCGAAACGTACCTTGCCTCCAGCACTCTTCAACAGTAAAAGTAAAAGAATTGAAAGACACGTGCCTAAAATGCAAGTGTCTAAACAATTTTTAACAATTTCAACCAACTTTTTACTGTTGATTAAATTAACAGATATCAGGTGAAGCAAACAGGATTTAGACTATAGCAGAAGCTGTATTTTGCAGAGAAGCAATCCCTGCAGAAAAATTGTGAGTAGTCAACTCAGTTCTGCCGCAGAACCGCGGCTTTTGCCGTGGGAACGCGGCAAAACTGAGGGATCCTGGTCTCTGCTTTCGAGAGCAGAGGCCCAGGTCCACTTATATGTCACTACTATGCAAGGTTTGCTGTTTCTTCACCTGTAACCTGCAAACAGAGAAGAAGAATCGTTTAGTACTTCACTTTAAACAAAAAAAACGTTGCTCTCCCCGGCAACGGCGCTATTTTGATTAAGACTAAGGAGGTATACTTATTATGAGTATAAAAATGTATTTTATGTACCCTTTCTTGTCTCCGCTATAGTATAGGACTATACCGAGTCGATTCTCAGGGAGAGCTCGCGATAGAAGCTTTGACGTGTGGTAGTGAAGTTGTTAAACGAGTATTCTTCTCTTTCTTATAAACTTAATGAATCAAGTGAAAAAGAAACTAAAGAAAAGGATGGATATGTTCATGGTGGAAATCGTTGGAAAAGAAATCAAGATTGGGATTTGGTATTCACAAGAAAAGAAAAAGAAACTTAAAGAAGAAGCATTCCATGACTAGCTTACCTTACTACCTTACCAATACTTACTAAACTCCGTGATAGTGAACGCTCGCCTCATGTTGTCACTCCATCGGCGTGGGATTCGTCATGCGTGTTGACCTAATTACTTTCTCACTTGGATGACGGGAGGTTTTACCCATCGGAGAAGAGAAGATCATCCAACTTGCAAGATGAAATAAAGCGATCACCCATGAGTTAGTGAAGATGGCAAGGCTAGTGGTTAGCTAGTACATGGAGAAGGAATTAGCTAAAAGCCATTAGAGAAGTAAAACAAAGCATGAAGTAAATTTGCAAGGAATTAAAGAAAGCAATAAAGAAAGCAATTAAAGAAAGCACATAAACTAGAACCAAGCTCAAGTAGAGGAAGGAGAATGGATCAATCCTTGTTGCTTCAAGTGTCACCCTTGATTACACAAGCTCTCTCTCTCACAATCTCTCTCTTTTACAATGAATTCTAGGGAAGAAGAAGAGGGATCTAAAGAACAAAACCTAGAGAAAACCTAAACAAAATTACAACACACTAACTATTCTCCTCTCTTCTCCATTCAGTCTTTGCTCGCAGGTCCTAGGTCCAATATTTATAGGCCCTGAGAGAAGCTTCGAGATCCAGGTGGTTGGCGCAAAATCTGGATCTCAACGGCCCTGAAACTGCCGCGTTTGCTCGGCAAAATCCCGGATTCCGCGGCAAAATCTGGGCCGTTGAGCCCAGATTTTCTGTTGGGATCAGGTTGTTAGGTGGTTATCCACGTGGTCTTCTAGAACCTTGAGTTGTTGCGCGGATCTCTCTGGATCTTGGATTCAAATTTGGGCTTATCTTAATCTTGATTTAATCACTTTAATTAGTGTTAATTAAAGTGATTATTTGCTTTATCTCCTTGAGAGTGTGTACCTGCAAATATGTAGAGAAGATGAGTAAAAATCATGTATTTATTAACTAAATGCATGGGAATTATGAGGTAAAATATGCAATATTGGATTACAATCAGCGACCATGCCTTGTATGCTTATTATTGAAAATCTTTTTAAACTTGTGCATGAAATGGGTGGTAGGTAATATGAGTTATACACTTGATCATATTATGTTTTCAATTGGTATCATTAGATTGTTTCAATTGGTATCAATATTGACACTCTTTTTGTATACTCATATATATGTTTATATATATGTATGCTTATACTTCAAATAGTGTCAATTTCGATTGTATCTAATTTTACCATACATATATATGTCTTATTTGTACTTACTATATCTATATATCTTTGTGCACAAATTTTGGGTATGCTAAGCTTGATTTTTTAATGACTATCTTATCTCAATTGATTATGTTTCAATTGGTCTCCTAATACAAGCTTATGCATTGTTTTATTTGGTATTTCATAAAGGGGGAGAAAATTCGTATTTTATCTTTCAATTGGTATTTTGTTTACCTTTGATTTCCACTCCCATACTTTATGATGAAAAATAATTGAAAAATGAATATTGATTTTAATTTGGTATCATATGTTCAAAATGAAAAATACTTTCAATTGGTATCAAGATGTTTATTTGTTTACCTTCAATCTGGTATCACAAATGATTTTATTTCATGTGGTTTCTATATCTTGTGATATCTTAATTTAAGAAAATTCAAAATTTGTAATGTTTATTTACAATTGATATCTTAAAATTTGATTTACTAAGATATCTCAAAATTTTGTTTTAATAAGAAAATTAAAAATGTTTTGATTTATATTGCCTATATGCAAGGGGAGCTTAACATCTCTTCTATATATAGATTCATGTTGAGTTATCTTATATTGAGGAGGTTGATAACTCATCTTTATGCGGTACACGTGTGTAGGGGGAGCTTCACATCTCCTCTTATGTATTGCATATTATGTGTTATGTGAATTAGGGCTTTGTCATCCCTTCTTCATGTAATGCATGTATGTAGGGAAGCTAACTTAGCGTCTTCCTCTTCATGAATGTATATCGCATATATCTTTTATTGATTGATTTGAGTTCACCTCTTGTGGGGGAGAACATTGTTTTTGTGTTTACTTTAACCCCTTTGTTGATGATTGACAAAAAGAGGGAGAAGTATTTCAGTATATATGCATGTTTTGGAAAAGATTTCTTGTTTATGCATATTGTTTTATTTTGCAAAGAGAAAAGAATTTGATGTGTTTCATGCTTGTTTATGCATGTTTATCTCCTTATATTTGCATACATGTTTGTTTAGATTCATGTGCTTTATTGCCATATATTATTATTTATTATGATGCATGAGTTAAGGGGGAGCTTCTTTGAAGCTTTACTTTAATTCATGCATATATAATTCCATGAGTTTTGTCATCATCAAAAAGGGGGAGATTATTGGCCCAGAGGCCTTCCACTCTAGTTTTGATGATGATTAACTCATGTAGTTATGTTTACACATATTCTCATGATGTTAGTTTCAGATACTTAACCAAGATATTAGTAGGTGATTAGCTTCAAGAAAAGAGTTTTGGAACTTCTCACATGGTGATTCAAGAGCCCGAGCGACAAAGTCATATCTAGCACTCTGATGGTAGTAAAAAGTGCATATTTATCATCACATTTACTATCACATTTTCATATTTATTCATATAATTATGTACTATTACTAATATTTTATTATTTATTGTGTGCAGGTCTTGAGAAATAAAAATAAAAGAATAAAGCCTTAACAGAAGCCCAAAAGCCCATGTTTAAAGCCCATTGCAAAAGTTGCAATTATCAAATATCAAAATTGCAATTACTAAGGACAATAGTTGCAAATACTAAAAGAAGAGGGAAGGATAGACTTCTATTCAACCCTAAATACTTGCAGAATGAGGATAAAAGCCAAAGAAGGAGAGTGCAAGATCACAAATTCGTTGATAAAAGATTTGGATTTAGGGTAACTTGCTTCCTAAGTTATCCCGAAATCCCAAAGTAAAGAGTCAGGATACATCTTCCAGAAAGATAAACCCAGATGGATGGACCAGAGAAGGCCACGCGCGAAAGCGCGTGGCCAGCCGACACAACTTAGCCGCGGAAACGCGGCCCAAGCCGCGTTTCTGCGGCAGTTTGGATGAGCCAGAGCAACGGTTTTCGTGGAGGAGTCGTATTGGGACTCTACCTCCTTCTGCACCTATAAATACCCCTGCAGAGCAATCGAGAAGGGCGTCCAGCGAAGTACAGGGCCAAATCTAGGGTTTTTAGGCTAGGTTGTAACTTAGTTTTTATTTTTCTTTTGTAATCTTTATTTTCTTTTAAGAGGGAGAGGCCTATGTTGAGAGTGACACTGATGTACCCTCTTCCTTTCTTCCATTGTTTCAAGCAATAAAGGTAATATTTTTCTTATGTTCATTGTTTTACTTTCCTTTTCTTTTCCTTTTCTATTTTATCTCTGTTGGTTTTTGATGAGCATGCAAGTGATTTCCGAAGCACAAGTATAACAAGTCTTTGTGAGTGCCAACGATACTTCATGGAGATGTTCTCCTCCTCAAGGACCGTATCACTTCATTCTTGCCCAGCTTGATGATATAATGCGAATAGGGGACTGAGCTCGATCCTATGATTTATGCGTTGAACGCCTCCGAAGCAAGGTAGAACATGTAAGGTTTTCACGTATTTCATCAACCAAACTAAGGTAATTATTTCTTTTTTTTTTTCTTTTATTTTTGTAGATTAAATCACCAACACTTCAACTCTTTCTTTCCCAACTCATTGTAAATACCGCTTTCTTTCTAACCTAACTTTAACTACTATTTTCTTATTTTTCTTTCAATAACTAAAAAAAGAATTTTTTTTAGAGAACTTGCTAAACCAGCTTCCATCGCTAGTCCCTCCCTGAGGATCACGACCCGCATAGCCATTGCTACAGCGGATAGAATTGAGCACCTTGCACATCTTTATTTCTAAATCTAAAATTCTATATTTTGTGTGCAGAAAAATCTCAATCAAAATTTTGGCGCCGTTGCCGGGGAGGGACGGTAAGTATTCTCTAAAAAATAAAAAAATAAATAACTAATTCATTTATTCTTTCTGTTTGCAGGTTTGGAGAACAGGAAAACTAACAAGCAGCAAGGACATATAGCAACTCTGTGCCTCTGCCCTTGAAGGCAGAGCAGCAGAGCCTACTACGGAGCCGTGTTTGCGCGGCAATAGCCGCGTTTTCGCGGCCTGAGTAGTTGACTACTCACCCTGTTTTCTGCAGGTTGCTGCTACTTGCAAATCTGGTTTACTGCTCTGTTAAATTTTGTTCTGTGATAAACCTGTAAACTGCTAATTAATTAACATTAACCTATTTGTTGAAAAAATAAAAAAAATTAGACGCTTGCATATAGGCACGTGTCATTTAATTTTTTTTATTTTTTGTTGAAGAGTGCTGGAGACAAGGTACGTTTGCATTGCATATAGACTAGGAAGCACCCTTGGCTGATTTATCTGCTTTGAGTGAATACTTATCTATTGCTTTACACGTGCACTAAATTGACTTAAGGGCATGTCCTATAAATAAGATAAGGTGGGGATTTCATCACCCTTCCTTGGCCCACAAACAATCTCCTCACTCACTAACCCATGCCTAACTAAAAATGAGTAGATGTTGGCCCTAGGGACATCTCGGACTCAATTAGGAGATTATCCTAAGGGGGAACGGTGTTGGAATTTGACTCCTGCCAAATCAGTGTCTAGGAAGGGGATTGAGGGCCGAAAGCCCGAAGATTGGTGGTTATTTAATTAAGGAACGTCTTTGACGGAAAACCTCCCACCAATCTTGCCCTGACCTGGCTGATTAACTTGTGGTCAAAGTCTGCACCCTACCTCCCGTGGACAGTCTAACCAGTTAGGAGTCGTCTAAGTCATAGGTCTACCCTAACCTAGGTTAGAATTTTTTTAATTTTCTTTTTTGTTTGCTTATTTGTTTGTTTTCTTTTTATTTGTTTGTCTTTGTGTGATATGGCATATAACAATAATTTTTCGAATTTTAATCCATATTACACACCAAACTCTTTTTCGGATATTACCAACCCGGCATATCATAACTTTGACCAACCTAGTGTGCCGGAATGGTCTTATCCGAATGCATATAACCCATGCCCCCATCTTATGACCATAATTTCCATACCACTTTCGACTCTTCACAGAGTTCATGGGGTTTCGCTTCCCCCGAGTCCAATTTTCAACCAACTTGTCCTCCATATCCACCTTGTCCACAATATTCCCAAGATTCATACTCAGATCCACCCATTCAGAATAGAAAACTATCTATCTTGGAAATGATGAGTATGCATGAGTCCAAGCAACAACAACCATCAATCTTAGACATGATGATGCGTGAGTCCAAGCAACAATCACAGAATCTGATGGACTCACAATTTCATCACAATTGTCCCAACAACACTTCCTCTTTTCAAGTCCAATCACAAAATGATGCACCAATCGACTATGAAAAGATGCTTGAAGCCATGACTCAGGCTAGATTAGCTCGTGTTCATGAAATAGATATGATGGTTCAATCTTTACGTTCTCACCGTTCGGCCATTTCTGATATAGCTAACCATTCTGTTAGAGCCGACAAGCTACGTTGTTTTGGACAACAAGATTCTAATTCAGTACCATCATTTGAACTTGCCAAAACTCCAATTTTTGATAGTTTGGCAAGTTATTCCTTTCCTGAAATAGAACTTAAGCATGAATATGATCATGATCTCCACTTGGTGATTCAATTCTACTTCATGATTCAATAATGACTCCGATGTCTTCACCTGATTTTACTTTTCCCGAGTCAACATTGGATCCTGTGCCAATTCATCATGAAATTGAATCACCCATTTTTGATGATCATATTGAACTTGACCAATTTTATAATTTTGCAAATCCCATGGAAAAATTGGCAAGTTCTCATTTTTATGACATTGAACTCAATGAGATATGTGACCTAGATTCTCAAATTTGTGATCAAGTTCAAATTCCGAATCATTATTGACTCCTGTTTTGTTACCCAACTTAGGTAATCTTTTAGAGTCAGTTTTGATTCCCACGCCTATCATTCCTAAACTTGAATCACCATTATTGAGTCACATTCCATTGTGGGAAAATGATTGTGGACTTAAGTTTTAACTTCTTGACTTGGACACACTTCTTGAACCTAGCCCGACTCCTGAACCATTACTTGATTTAAGTTTCTTTCCTGAGTCGGTATTCGTTTCCATACTTCTGACATCCAAGTCAATCATTTCATCTTTTCACACTCCATTTTGGGACAAGGCGGTTGACACAATTGACTCTGAAAATAATTATGAAATTTGAAAATTTGATGGGGTGGAATTGTTAAAAAATGATCACACATACATTTTAGTGGGATATACTAGAGAAATTTCTGGTGGGTTCCTCCGAATACCACATTATCTTGATTGGGTAGCAATGCTTGGCCCAATTAGACCACCACCGGAACCACCACCTTGAGGTAACATCTGCCTTCCCTTTCTTCTTTTTAATGCATACATGCATTCATTCATACATTGAGGATAATGCATGAGATAAGTGAGGGGGAGGGTTTACTAACATACTAACATAGGTAACATACTAACATAGGTAAAATAAAAAAATAAAAAAATAAAAAAATAAAAAAAAGGGACAATATTTTGACTTATCTTTTGAAAGAAATCTAAGTTAGTCTTAAGAATTAGGAAAATCATGATTAGGATTTCTAAAAACTTGGTCAAAATAAATAAATTGTTGAATTTTTAGGTATAGGAGGAAAAATTGAATAAGTAATTAGTCTTGATTTTTACCTTAATGAAATATGCATACCTAATGCATATATAGGATTCTAAGACAAAGACTCTTGTGCCCTATAAAAAAAAATTTAAAAAAAGGGGAAATTCACTAATTAAGCTGGATACACGTGCCTCAAGAAGCATAAGTATTCACGCCTAAAGGTGAGTTATAAATAAAATAAAGTCCTTAGTTTTGTGGCCTAGTTCACTCGAATTTGAGTCCGTGGGGTGCTTTCTCACCCGGTGCCCTAAAACCGACCGGTTTGGGAGCCACCGACTTTAAGTTCGCTACATGGGTGGATTAGAAAACCTAAGAAAATTTAAAAAAATTACTTATATATGTACTAACACATCTAATAGTCAATAAGTTAGGTATGAGGGCCTCAAGAAGCCTTCATGCTTACACGAAAGAAAATTAGATGAGTTATACATATTAAAAAAAAAGAAGAAAAAAAGAAGAGAAAATAATAATAAAAAAAAGAAAAAAAAAAGAGGCATGAGAGTCCAAGTTAAGGAATTCCTAGTAAAGATTCACAAGAATGCACATGACTTAGGGTAACGAAAAAGACTATACAAATATTCAATTTTGACCCTTACCTAAAAAGGAAAACAATTTACTATATAAAGACTAAGTTTAAGAATGAATAAAAATGAGGATCCTAAAAACTTATAGATTACTTAGTTTCTTCAAACGTATTTCAAATATTTTCCTTTTTATGAATTTTGTGGGTGTAATCCACTGAAAGCCCTCACGAGACAACACTCGTCCTCTAGGGTAACCTAGGCGTTTAACGGCTTGTTGCACGTGCTAAGTGCAATCGTGATTCCTACGAAAGTGAGTTAGCTAGTTTATTTTTTCTTTTTCTTTCTGATTTTTACTCGAGGACGAGCAAAAAGATAAGTATGGGGGTGTGATAGGTAGTAAAAAGTGCATATTTATCATCACATTTACTATCACATTTTAATATTTATTCATATAATCATGAACTATTACTAATATTTTATTATTTATTGTGTGCAGGCCTTGAGAAATAAAAATAAAAGAATAAAGCCTTAACAGAAGCCCATGTTTAAAGCCCATTGCAAAAGTTGCAATTATCAAATATCAAAATTGCTATTACTAAGGGCAATAGTTGCAAATACTAAAAGAAGAGGGAAGGATAGACTTTTATTCAACTCTAAATACTTGCAAGATGAGGATAAAAGCCAAAGAAGGAGAGTTCAAGATCACAAATTCGTTGATAAAAGATTTGGATTTAGGGTAACTTGCTTCCCAAGTTATCCCGAAATCCCAAAATAAAGAGTCAGGATACATCTTCCAGAAAGATAAACCCAGATGGACGGACCAGAGAAGGCCACACGCAAAAGCACGTGGCCAGCCGACACAACTTGGCCGCGGAAACGCAGCCCAAGCCGCGTTTCCGCGGCAGTATGGATGAGCCAGGGCAACGGTTTTCGTGGAGGAGTCGTATTGGAACTCTACCTCCTTCTGCACCTATAAATACCCCTGCAGAGCAACCGAGAAGGGCGTCCAGCGAAGTACAGGGCCAAATCTAGGGTTTTTAGGCTAAGTTGTAAATTAGTTTTTATTTTTCTTTTGTAATCTTTATTTTCTTTTAAGAGGGAGAGGCCTATGTTGAGAGTGACACCGATGTACCCTCTTCCTTTCTTCCATTGTTTCAAGCAATAAGGTAATATTTTTCTTATGTTCATTGTTTTACTTTCCTTTTCCTTTTCTTTTCCTTTTCTATTTTATCTCTGTTGGTTTTTGATGAGCATGCAAGTGATTTCCAAAGCACAAGTATAACAAGTCTTTGTGAGTGCCAACGATACTTCATGGAGATGTTCTCCTCCTCAAGGTCCGTATCACTTCATTCTTGCCCAGCTTGATGATATAATGCGAATAGGGGACTGAGCTCAATCCTATGATTTATGCGTTGAACGCGAAGCAAGGTAGAACATGTAAGGTTTTCACGTATTTCATCAACCAAACTAAGGTAAGTATTTTTTTCTTTCTTTTCTTTTATTTTTGTAGATTAAATCACAACACTTCAACTCTTTCTTTCCCAACTCATTGTAAATACCGCTTTCTTTCTAACCTAACTTTAACTTCTATTTTCTTATTTTCCTTTCAATAACTAAAAAAGAATTTTTTTAGAGAACTTGCTAAACCAGCTTCTATCGCTAGTCCCTCTCTGAGGATCACGACCCGCATAGCCATTGCTACAGCGGATAGAATTGAGCACCTTGCACATCTTTATTTCTAAATCTAAAATTCTATATTTGTGTGCAGGAAAATCTCAATCACACTCGTTGGAGTCAAGCTCGGTGGATCACGGTTTGGATCGAGTCGGCTTGAAGATGGAGTTCATCAAGAAGACTTCGGTACATAGTTTAGTTTTGTGTTTTAAATCCATGTGTAAAGATTAGATAGTGTGGTATGCTCAAGTTCACAACACACACATTTGTTTAAGTTTTCATGTTTATTATTTTTCGTTTTTGGTATAACCGATCTTGGTTTTCATGAATAGATAGTATCAATACAAGTTTACATGATTTAATGTATATTAGATTTGTTCTATATACATGCATGCTTCAACTATTTAAATAAACTTATTTGATATGCCTATTCATGTGTTAGGAGTTTTGTGTTTTAACAAAACATATTTTTGGATTTATAGTCAAAAACATTGATATATATCTTTATATGTATATTGGAGTATATCCATATACTACATGCCTAAAAGTTGTTTAAATATCATGTTTTTGTATTTGGATGAGTTTTGGAGAAATCGGATTTCCATTTGAAAAATTCAAGTTTTGAAAAATACAGTTTTTAGTTTTTGGCAAAATTTCCATAACACAAAAAGAGTTCAAAATGTTTGTAACTTGGTTTGATTTTTACTCAAACAAGTTTATATATCAATGTATTATACCGAACTTATTTTTTTAGATTTTTAGAGATTTTATGGGATTTATTTGAGAATTAAAAACCCTGTGTTTTAGTCCCGTAATTGTTTCTGCCAGGCCCTGGCGGTCGACCGGACGTGCATGAGACGTGCACAAAGGCCATTGGGTTTGGTCGGTCGACCGGGCGATCGACCGACTGAAGTCCCCTTACTCTCGGGTAAGGGCGGTCGACCGGTGGTTGGCAACGGTCAAAATTCGACCGTTGGCCGGTCGACCGGATGGTCAAATCTGACCATATTTGCAGCCAACGGCTACTTTTTTAAAGAGGCTATAAAAACCCCATTTGAGAGAGGTTTTCTCTAAGAATTTTCAAAGCAAAAATTTCCTACTTCCTAAGTGTTTTCAGCAAAAAGTTTTTGAGTTCAAATTTCTATTCTCTATTTGTTTTTAAAGTGTTTTGTTATCTCAAAGAAAATAGTCTTTTGGGAATTGTTTTGATCTAAAAATTCTATATCTTTTTGGAGAGTTTCCCAAGTGATTTTCTTTGTTAAAAACACTTTGTTTTCCACACTTGAGCTTATCATTCTATCCTCTCTATAGGATCCTTATTTTTGTGAAAAAGAAATTGGTTTGTGGTCTTTTGATCACCAAGTTGTAAACCCTTATCATTGCTTGGTTTTGTTCCTTTCCCTCTTAGTGTAGAGGAGGTTGTGCAAATGGATTGTATCCCTCAAGTGTGAGGTGATCCTTGTTTGGCTTTGTGCTTATCCCTCATTTGTGAGGTGGATATTGTGGTGGCTTTGTGCCTAGCCTCTTAGTGTAGAGGTTGTTTTGGTTGAGAGAGGAGTTGTGTACTCCATATTGTAATTGCCCCAAATCCTCGGTGGAGGTTCCCTATGTGGGAGTCCTGTGTGGACAAGTTAGTGGATTGGAAATCCTTCTGGGTGAAGGCGGGGACGTAGAGCTGGGTGCTCAAATCTCGAAACAAATCTTATTTTTGCACTTGATCCATTGACTCTAACTCTCTCTCTTTATATTGTGTCATTGCATCATTTATATTGTCATACATTCATTATATGCTTGGCTTGTTTGTGTGTGCCTCACTTGTACTTAACCACGAAAGCTTCATATAGCGCCTCTAGTCTTATTCAGAGGAATCAAGAGGAGTTAGTCCAGAGCCCTACACCGGGAATTCGGCTACACTCGTTGGTTGCATTAAGTTTAGTTGCAATTTAGTTTTAATTTTCGCATTTAGTTCATTAGATTAGCCGTACACCTATTCACCCCCTCTAGGTGTACCTTCAGTACTTAGATATGTATTCTGATTTTTGATCATATTATTCAATTTGGCTTTCGTATTTATTTATTTTATGTTTGTTCATTTGCTTTGAATCTGGATTCGTGGACTCGGAATCAACTCTAGTCTGAACCAGGGACCCTATCCTAGTATACCGATTGATTTAATATTTTTGGTAGTTAGATTTGATCGATTTTAGTTTCAAACACTGTTTTCTAATATTTTAGAATTTTCATGATTTTTCAGATTTTTTCTAAATTATTTTTTATAAAAACCCTAAAATCGGGATTAATCAGTACCGCTAGTTTATTCCCAGAATTTTAATTTACAAATGAAGTTGAATTTTGAGAAACTGCATTCAAATATTTTTCTTAAAATAATAGTTACTATTTAAAATATTTTACACAAATTTTTGGAATTTAATAGATTTCGACCAGATTTGGTGTCGACTAGTATCGGCGGTTGATTTCAGAACTTCTAATTAAAAAATAGTACAACAGTTCTTGTGATAGATTTTACCATGATTCTTAAAATAATATTTTAATTTTTAAGAATTTTTGCGGGTCATTTTGAGATACTTGAATTTCGGACAATTCCGATATCTTTTGAAAGTTTTCCGCATCCACGATCGAATCCGGAGAATATGCCACTCTATATTTTTTGCATTTTCTTCCAATTATTTTTTCCTTTTTCCCTTTTACTTTCTTTCCATTTTTTTCCTTCCTTCCTTTTCCTCCCAACATATTCTAAAACCTTCTCCATTCTTCTACCCCTTCTATACTCTTCCACCAAAATATCTCTTCCAAAATACCCCAACTCACTCATTAGACCCTTCCATCACATTGGCCGGCCATTACTCCCCCTCTCATTACCATTTCACAAAAAACTCTAACCCTATTTCCTATCTCTTTTAACTCTAACTCTAAATACAATCCCTTTTCATTTCTCCATCAAAACCCTATCACCACCCACTCCTACTTCATCTCTAATTATTGCTTGTTTATATGCATGTGTGGGCTACTAACATCTTGTGCAAGTACTCTTATACCGACTCTGAGTTTCTGCCCACTCCCAGGCTAGCTACCCATTTGATTTTAGGTCTGCACCCTTATGGATTTTGTGGTAGCTGCCGAGAGTGCGCCTAGACCCCGAGCATACTTTAACACCTGGGCTTTTGCCCACTTCCTCGAAAAAGGAGTGCGCTTAGACCACCAGATCTCTCATGCTCTGCCTGATAGGCATGTTTAGCGCCCAGCTCTTTATTCACTAGATTCATCTATGTGTGATGGTACCGGATTTTCTACTCGCATCTTATGTTGAGTCATTTCGGTAGTTCCGCCAAGCGCTTTAGTGACTAAACACTATTTGTTGTTCGAGCCTCCAACTTGCTCAGCTCCTCTTGATTGTACTTAGTTATCATTATATCACTTGCTATACACATGCTTGATTTGTTAACACTTACCATGCTATCACCCGACATCTACATATTAACATCTTGACACCTGTCATCTGCATACTATAACTTGCCTCCTGTTATGATATCACATTAACATCTGTTACCTGTCATGTTTAATTCTTGACTCATAATTATCACATTACGGAATGTAGTACCTGATCTCTTGTAATGTACTCCTGTTATGATCTGTTATGTCCCTGCTCATTCGCATAATCTGATAATTATGCTTAATAAATTATAATAAGACAACTTGCACCAGGTTGGGGGAAACTGATGGGTCCCAAATGGTTTCATGTTTATGTGGTCATATTATGTCACTCATGGCCACTTTCTTCTGGGGGGCACTTTCTTCTGGGACACCTGGCGGCCACCAGGGATTCCATGGGGTGTACTGGCACTAGGGGTGCCACCGATACGGATTATCCGCGGATATCCGCATCCGAATACGCCTCCAATCCGGATATGGATATCATTTTTTCACATCCGTCAATATTCGTATCCGTATCCGTATCCGAAAGGTAGGTGCGGATACGGATATGGTAAAAGTAATATCTTATTCGTATCCGATCCGATATCCGAATGTTGCGTGCTTCATAATGATATCGGTAGGGAGAAGACTATTCTTCAATGGAATAAGGTATTAAATTTTGATATTTTGAGTTGGTGAAAAAGTAATAGTGAAAAGTATTCGATTCTTGTAAGTGCACCACATGATATTTTGAGTATTTCGACATCAATCATGGCATCCGAATCGGCATTTAGCACCAGAGGACGTATAATCTATTGTTATAGAAGTCAAATGACAATGAATACGATGAATGTATTGATATGTACACAATAATATCATAGTATGTATCTGTAACGCCCCGATCCCAATGATACGGGAACGTCACTGCAACGCATATACGTAGGTCAGATAGTGCCCCCACGTATATACGCTAAGCATTAAGTACAACAAGTATCAGAGTACAACGCACAGCGTGGTATATTCATATGCCAACTTACAAAATATAAGTACAAAGTTATACAAGTTATGATAAGCAATATCACTTTACAAGTGTCCTTTATCACAACCCAAGTCCAAAAGAACAATATACAACCAAAAATACAAAAACGCTCACGAAATGGATGGAGATCCCGTGAACCAAAAGGAAGAGTCGAGCACGATAGGACTAGAGCCGGTCAGCCTGCTCACAAAGATAAGCCCGGTCCTCTGTGGAAGGCTCCACTTCGTTCCAAGCCTCAGAATCTGAATATGCAAATCCAAAGGGTCAAGACATATAATAACAAATAAAAGATAGTCAAGTGACATGAGGATCATGAATAAAGACAATGAAGTTGCAATAAATAGCAATGAATAACAAGCGATGCAAACTCAATAAGGTAAGATCATATGCAACAAATCTACAATTAACGTCTTATTATTATTACTTGTCTTACTGTGATATCTAGCTATGTGACCCAGCGTCCCAGAGCACATAGATCCATATCCTAGTGAAACAAGGTTGTTATTGGAAACAGCGGTTGTATCGACGAACTATGTTTACAGTGGGTCCCGTGCATGCCTGGGACCACGGTCCAGGGTGTTCCGTTGCTTGAAGACGGAACCAGCCGCAAGGCCTAACAGGAGGGACTTATGTATGCCCTTGTCATGACAGTAAACAGGAATAGGGAACAAGCACTCCCCTCGGTCCCCTGGAGTACCACAGGTCGGACCGGAATCATAATTGTACAATATACCTAAAACCACTGTAAACACGAACACATATCGATATTCCGCATATTTCCCCCTGACCCAGCATAAGTTGGTCTATTTTATACAAAGTTCGAGTGCATCATGCTTGGTGTTTTAGTGATAGCATGAAGAGGTGGTGATATTTCATATTTAACAAGTTATGGAATAGCAATATGTAACAACAAGTCATGAAGCATAATGAAGCAAGATCTATCAGGTAACATGTCATGCAGTACAGGTATGAAATATAACAAGACTAATACAGCATATATACATCAGGGTAAGATCAGAAATCAAAAGGAAAGGAGTCTGAAAATCTGGCCCGGAATTAGGCTGTCGGTCGACTCCCGGTCGACTGCCGGTCGACCGTGCAGATGCCGTGAGCTCCAGGTTTTGGCCGGTCGACTGCCGGTCGACCGGTCCACATCTAAATCCTAAGTCGGTCGAGTCAGCGGTCGACTGCCGGTCGACCGCCAGCTCAAAGCTGTGCACGTGGTGCACATCGGTAGAGTGATCGGTCGACTGCCGGTGACCGATCCTCTGAAATCTGCTGCTGTTAAGGCAGAAAAATCAGATTTCACTTTGGTTGGTTCTATCAGTCTAAAAATAGGATTTTTATGTTGTTAGGGGACCTGATCTATCAATACAAGTACACCAGAACAGGGACTAGCCTTGATGAGTAATTTGCTTACATGGAAAGGTTGGATTTGAGTGTTGATGACCTAAAAATAGGATTTTTATGGGACCATTTTGCAAGAATTACTATCACAAGTAAATAGAGGGTAATCTAGGTCTTGGTGAGTAAAGATACTCACAAGGATAGGTTAAATTGGGACTTGATCCAAGGATGGAGATGGTGGCTTCAATCCACACTTGTTGTTGAAGCTTGAGTTGAAGAATTGCTCTTGGTGTTGCTTTTGGGAGTAGTGGTTGAAGTTGAAGTCTTTGATGAAGCCCTAGAAGAAACCCTTGGGATCTTGAGGTGGAGGTGAAGAGATTGGGTTCTTGGAGTTAGGGTTTTTGCTTGAGGAAGAAGGAGATCTTGAGAGAATTCTTCTCTTGTTGAAGAAATGAGAAAAAAGGGGAAATTTGCAAATGGAAATGCATATATAGGTTGGGATTTTTTGTAAGGGAGTGGAATTAAGGTGGATGTGAGGGGTTTTCTTGCAAAAGAAGGGGGGTGAGGTGTCCCTCACTTGGCCACTTGGCCAGCCATGGGAAGGAGAGAGAGTGAGTGGGGTTAGGTGAAGGGTGAGTGGGAAATGAGGTGGCACATGAGGTGGAAAATGGAATTTGCAACAATTGAAAAAATGCCCGAAATTCAAGTATCTCGGAATGATCTGAAAATTTTACCAAAAATCAAGAATAATATTTGAAGACTCAAGGTGAAATTCGTTTGAAGAAATACTGTATAGTTTTAAAATTAAAAATCCCGGAATCAGTTATTTACCGACTCCGAAAGAATTTTCATAAATTCATAAAATTCTCAGAAAAAGTGTATAAGTAAGAAATATGATTCTAAGCAATAAAGTCTAAAGGACTTTCTAAAAATTCCTAACTGTTTGGAAGATAAAAATTCGGAAATCGGTCAGCGGCACTGGCCGACACCGGTTTCGGAGAAATTCATTTTAATTCCAGAAAATTCCAGAAAATCACATAAAATCTAAAATATTGGAAAATGATATTTGAAATTAAAATTGATCAATTACGGAAGGTAAATCGGAAAATACGATCGAAAGACTGAATACGTAACTAAGCACGTATTCCGGGAGAGGGGTATTACAATCTACCCACCTTACAAAAATTTCATCCCCGAAATTTCATAAGGTGAAAGATAACAGGAAAAGCAACAGATAGATACGTATACAAGGAAAGATAACGGGAAAGAAGGGTAGAAGGAAAGAGTCATACCAAATCAGGATGTGAAAAGTTGGGGATAACGCTCCCGGATAACGTCCTCTCGTTCCCAAGTGGCCTCTCCTGGTGCATGCCTGTTCCAAGACACCAATACTAATGGAATAGCTCTGTTCTTCAGTGTCTTGACACTCCTATCCAGAATGGCCATCGGCTGCTCTTGGTATGATAAATCCGGTAGTAGCTCCAGCTCGGAATGATCCAGAATATGGCTGTCATCCCTGACATACTTCCTCAACTGAGACACGTGGAAGACATTATGCACCCCGTCCAAAGATGGCGGCAACGCCAATCTATAAGACACATCTCCCACACGATCCAGGATCTCGAATGGGCCGATATACCTCGGACTTAGCTTCCCACGTGTACCGAACCGGATTACACCCTTGGTAGGTGATATCTTCAAGAACACATGATCTCCGGTCTGGAATTCCAATGGCCTCCTTAGAGTGTCTGCCCAACTCTTCTGTCTGCTCTGAGCAGCCCTGAGATGATCTCTGATAACTCTGACTTTCTCTGTCGTCTGCATCAGGATCTCCGGTCCCAAAAGACTCCTCTCACCGACTTCATCCCAACAGATCGGTGATCTGCACTTCCTTCCATGCAATGCCTCAAAGGGTGCCATCTTAATACTTGCCTGATAGCTGTTGTTATATGAAAACTCAGCCAAGTGAAGATGGTCTTCCCATGATCCTCCGAAGTCAATCATGCAAGCCCTCAACATATCTTCAAGGATCTGGATAGTCCTCTCAGATTGCCCGTCTGTCTGAGGATGGTAAGAAGTACTGAATTTCAGACGAGTTCCCAGACTCTCTTGGAGACTCTCCCAGAAATGAGATCTGAATCTGGTGTCTCTATCTGATACAATACTAACTGGAACTCCATGCAGACGAACTATCTCCTTCATATACTTGTCTGCCAGAACCTCTGTCGACTGGCCTACCCTGAATGGTATGAAGTGAGCTGACTTGGTGAGGCGATCAACTATCACCCACACAGCATTATTACCCTTGGGACTCCGAGGCAATGCCGTCACAAAATCCATGGTGATGTGCTCCCACTTCCATTCGGGTATCGGTAAAGGTTGAAGAAGTCCAGCTGATCTCTGATGCTCGATCTTTATCTGCTGGCAAACCAAGCACTTGGCAACAAACTGGGCTATCTCTCTCCTCATAGCATTCCACCAAAAGTGCTTCTTCAGGTCCTGGTACATCTTGTTTCCCCCGGGGTGTATAGAATAAGCTGAACTGTGTGCTTCCTCCAAAATCTTCTGTCTGACTTCTCCTTGGGGAACACAAAGTCTATCTCCAAAATACAATGCACCATCTGGGTGAATGCAGATATCCGACCTCAATCCAGCCTCCACCTGAGCTCTGAATGTCTGCAATCTGGGGTCCTCCTTCTGAGCTTCCTTGATCTCCTCTATCAATGATGACTGGATCTGTAAAGCCATGAACTGCCCGGCCTTATCACCTCCTTGCACTAACATCAAATCCAATCTGATGAACTCCTGAATCAACTCCCTCTGCTGCGTGAGGTGGACTAGCACTCTGTTCTCTGGCATCCTGCTCAGTGCATCTGGAACAGTATTGACTTTGCCTGGATGATACTGCAAGTCAATATCATAGTCCGCCAAAAGTTCCAACCACCTTCTCTGCCTCATATTCAACTCCTTCTGTGAGAAAATATACTTGAGGCTCTTGTGATCTGTGTATATCAACACTTTGTCTCCCAGAAGGTAGTGTCTCCAGATCTTCAAAGCAAATACCACGGCTGCCAACTCCAAGTCATGAGTTGGGTAATTCCTCTCATGAGGCTTCAATTGCCTAGATGCATATGCTATAACATGATCATGTTGCATAAGCACACACCCCAGGCCTTTACCTGATGCATCACAGAAAATGACCATCCCTCCTCTTCCTGAAGGAGTCCTCAAGATCGGAGCTGAAATAAGCCTCTGCTTCAACTGCTCAAATGCTGCATCACATTCTTCTGTCCATATGTATCTCTCCCCTTTGCTGGTGAGCCTGGTCAACGGAGCTGCAAGTCTAGAGAAATCCTGGACAAAGCGCCTGTAATATCCGGCTAGTCCAAGAAAGCTCTTTATCTCAGTCACCGTCTTCGGAACTGGCCAATTCTTCACTGCCTGGACTTTACTAGGATCAACTGAAATTCCTTCTGCTGAAACCATGTGTCCAAGGAAAGCTATGCTGTCCAACCAGAATTCACACTTGCTCCTTTTGGCATGAAGCTGCTCCTGCTGAAGGGTCTGCAACACCATTCTCAAGTGCTCTGCATGCTCCTTATAATTCTTTGAATAGATCAGAATGTCATCTATAAATACAACTACAAACTGATCCAGGTAAGGAGAGAACACTCGGTTCATCAAGTCCATGAAAACTGTAGGGGCATTTGTGACTCCGAAAGGCATAACCAGGAACTCATAGTGGCCATATCGGGTCCTGAATGCCGTCTTCGGAACATCCTCCTTCTTCACCCTCAGCTGATGGTAACCCGACTGCAAATCTAACTTAGAAAATACACGGGCTCCATGAAGCTGATCAAACAAATCATCAATCCTGGGTAAGGGATATTTGTTCTTGATAGTGACTTTGTTCAATTCTCTATAATCAATACAAAGTCTCTTACCACCATCCTTCTTATTCGCCAATAGCACTGGAGCGCCCCATGGTGAAGTGCTTGGTCGAATCAGTCCCTTGTCTGAATATTCCTGCAGTTGCTTCTTCAAGATCTCCAACTCCGTCGGTGCCATCCTGTACGGAGCCTTAGATATAGGAGCTGTCCCTGGAACTGTATCAATGGAGAACTCCACTATCCTCTCCGGTGGAAGTCCTGAAATCTCAGCAAAGACTTCTGGAAATTCATCCCACACTGGCACTCCCTTCTGAACCTCCGAAGTGGTCATCTGAATCTTCTTCTTAGCAGGCTTCACCTCTCCACTAAACTGGAACTCCGGCTGAAGTGGGATTCTGAAATAGATCTTCCTTTCTCTACAGTCAATCACTGCATAGTACTGACTGAGCCAGGTCATGCCTAAGATTATGTCGTACCCCTTGGTGTCTAGTACGAGCATATCTATGGCCAAGATCTTCTCACAAAGTTCCACTGGACAGTCAGCACAAACTCTAGAAGATATAACTACCCCATTCCCTGTACTTATCTCCCACTTGCGGTCTAAAGCCTTAACAGGTATAGAATGTAAAGCTACAAAATGATCGGAGATATAACAGTGGGATGCACCTGAATCGAAGAGAGCGAGAACAGGTATTGAATGAACTCTGATGTTACCTGTAATCACCTCCTCTGAAGCCTCAGCCTCAACTGCTGTCAGGTTGTAGGCCTGACCTCTACCACGTCCTGCTGCCGTCCTGGCTCCTCTCTGCACTGGGCGAACAACATGCGGTGGAGGAAGGGGAAGAGCTATCCTCATCACTGGTCCCTGGTTCCTCTGCCCCACTGGCCCTGGTAGTACCCTCTGTCCATTCTGCCCTTGAGGTGCCGGCAAGGTTTGGTTTGCAAACCCCATTCTCCTGTGTGGACAGGTCTCTACGGCATGGTCTCGTGCTCCACACACCAAACACAATCCGCTTGCCCTCCGGCAATTCTGCTGAGAGTGTCCCGGTTTCTGGCAAAAGTTGCAGATAAGACCTGGTCGAGCCATCTGGTAAGGAACTGCTCTGAATGGCTGCCTAGCCTGGACCTTCGCTGCTCTGTATGGTCCTCCTCTACCCACCGGTACAAACGGTCTCTTCATGGCCTGGTTCTTCATCTGATCCTCCTGCTTCTTCTCTAACCCACGCTCCACCTCTCGAGCGATGGTGAGAACTTCTGAATAGGTCTTCAGCTGCTGGGGCATCAAGAGGACCTGTATGTCCATCTGCAGACCTTGCTGAAACCTGCTTGCCCTCTTCTCCTCATCCGTCACCATGTACGGGGCAAAGCGGCTCAGTCTGAGAAACTCCGCGGCATACTCATCCACGGACTTGTTCCCTTGCTGTAGTCTGATGAACTGCTCCTCCATGTCCTTCTGAGCAGTAGCAGGGAAGAATCGACTGTAGAAGCTTTTGGAGAAAGTATCCCAGGAGACAGGCTTCTCCAATCTGGCCTCTTCGGCCAACCACCAAGTCCGGGCTATGTCCTTCAGCTGAATCTTGGCAACCTCCACTTGGTTCTCCTTAGGCACTCGGGCGGCGTTCAGCAAATCAGTGGTGTCCGTCAACCATTGTTCAGCATCCAATGGTTTCTCGACTCCCGTGAAGATGGCCGGTTGCAACCGCCGGAAGTCTGACACGTTCCCAGGCCTTTGCTCCTTTGGGGCTGCCAACTCCTGCCTGAGGAGCTCAGTCTGCTGCTGCTGGTTCTCCATCATGGTCTGAATGACCTTCAGGATATCAGCACTCTCTCCTCCTACGGGTCCATTCGGTACTTGCCCGATGTTGTTACGACCCGATCGCCTCTCCATACCGAAAGGGATAAGATCTGGAATTGGAAACAAATGAAAGGAGTTTAGGACACGAGGAAATGAATCAAGGATGGAGTCAAGGAGGACTAGATAACTTTGTACATTGTAGTTGGCATTAGCAAATTACTAGAATTTGCCACTTGATTGTACTTTTAGGTTTGAGAACCTGGCTCTGATACCAACCTGTAACGCCCCGATCCCAATGATACGGGAACGTCACTGCAACGCATATACGTAGGTCAGATAGTGCCCCCACGTATATACGCTAAGCATTAAGTACAACAAGTATCAGAGTACAACGCACAACGTGGTATATTCATATGCCAACTTACAAAATATAAGTACAAAGTTATACAAGTTATGATAAGCAATATCACTTTACAAGTGTCCTTTATCACAACCCAAGTCCAAAAGAACAATATACAACCAAAAATACAAAAACGCTCACGAAATGGATGGAGATCCCGTGAACCAAAAGGAAGAGTCGAGCACGATAGGACTAGAGCCGGTCAGCCTGCTCACAAAGATAAGCCCGGTCCTCTGTGGAAGGCTCCACTTCGTTCCAAGCCTCAGAATCTGAATATGCAAATCCAAAGGGTCAAGACATATAATAACAAATAAAAGATAGTCAAGTGACATGAGGATCATGAATAAAGACAATGAAGTTGCAATAAATAGCAATGAATAACAAGCGATGCAAACTCAATAAGGTAAGATCATATGCAACAAATCTACAATTAACGTCTTATTATTATTACTTGTCTTACTGTGATATCTAGCTATGTGACCCAGCGTCCCAGAGCACATAGATCCATATCCTAGTGAAACAAGGTTGTTATTGGAAACAGCGGTTGTATCGACGAACTATGTTTACAGTGGGTCCCGTGCATGCCCGGGACCACGGTCCAGGGTGTTCCGTTGCTTGAAGACGGAACCAGCCGCAAGGCCTAACAGGAGGGACTTATGTATGCCCTTGTCATGACAGTAAACAGGAATAGGGAACAAGCACTCCCCTCGGTCCCCTGGAGTACCACAGGTCGGACCGGAATCATAATTGTACAATATACCTAAAACCACTGTAAACACGAACACATATCGATATTCCGCATATTTCCCCCTGACCCAGCATAAGTTGGTCTATTTTACACAAAGTTCGAGTGCATCATGCTTGGTGTTTTAGTGATAGCATGAAGAGGTGGTGATATTTCATATTTAACAAGTTATGGAATAGCAATATGTAACAACAAGTCATGAAGCATAATGAAGCAAGATCTATCAGGTAACATGTCATGCAGTACAGGTATGAAATATAACAAGACTAATACAGCATATATACATCAGGGTAAGATCAGAAATCAAAAGGAAAGGAGTCTGAAAATCTGGCCCGGAATTAGGCTGTCGGTCGACTCCCGGTCGACTGCCGGTCGACCGTGCAGATGCCGTGAGCTCCAGGTTTTGGCCGGTCGACTGCCGGTCGACCGGTCCACATCTAAATCCTAAGTCGGTCGAGTCAGCGGTCGACTGCCAGTCGACCGCCAGCTCAAAGCTGTGCACGTGGTGCACATCGGTAGAGTGATCGGTCGACTGCCGGTCGACCGATCCTCTGAAATCTGCTGCTGTTAAGGCAGAAAAATCAGATTTCACTTTGGTTGGTTCTATCAGTCTAAAAATAGGATTTTTATGTTGTTAGGGGACCTGATCTATCAATACAAGTACACCAGAACAGGGACTAGCCTTGATGAGTAATTTGCTTACATGGAAAGGTTGGATTTGAGTGTTGATGACCTAAAAATAGGATTTTTATGGGACCATTTTGCAAGAATTACTATCACAAGTAAATAGAGGGTAATCTAGGTCTTGGTGAGTAAAGATACTCACAAGGATAGGTTAAATTGGGACTTGATCCAAGGATGGAGATGGTGGCTTCAATCCACACTTGTTGTTGAAGCTTGAGTTGAAGAATTGCTCTTGGTGTTGCTTTTGGGAGTAGTGGTTGAAGTTGAAGTCTTTGATGAAGCCCTAGAAGAAACCCTTGGGATCTTGAGGTGGAGGTGAAGAGATTGGGTTCTTGGAGTTAGGGTTTTTGCTTGAGGAAGAAGGAGATCTTGAGAGAATTCTTCTCTTGTTGAAGAAATGAGAAAAAAGGGGAAATTTGCAAATGGAAATGCATATATAGGTTGGGATTTTTTGTAAGGGAGTGGAATTAAGGTGGATGTGAGGGGTTTTCTTGCAAAAGAAGGGGGGTGAGGTGTCCCTCACTTGGCCACTTGGCCAGCCATGGGAAGGAGAGAGAGTGAGTGGGGTTAGGTGAAGGGTGAGTGGGAAATGAGGTGGCACATGAGGTGGAAAATGGAATTTGCAACAATTGAAAAAATGCCCGAAATTCAAGTATCTCGGAATGATCTGAAAATTTTACCAAAAATCAAGAATAATATTTTAAGACTCAAGGTGAAATTCGTTTGAAGAAATACTGTATAGTTTTAAAATTAAAAATCCCGGAATCAGTTATTTACCGACTCCGAAAGAATTTTCATAAATTCATAAAATTCTCAGAAAAAGTGTATAAGTAAGAAATATGATTCTAAGCAATAAAGTCTAAAGGACTTTCTAAAAATTCCTAACTGTTTGGAAGATAAAAATTCGGAAATCGGTCAGCGGCACTGGCCGACACCGGTTTCGGAGAAATTCATTTTAATTCCAGAAAATTCCAGAAAATCACATAAAATCTAAAATATTGGAAAATGATATTTGAAATTAAAATTGATCAATTACGGAAGGTAAATCAGAAAATACGATCGAAAGACTGAATACGTAACTAAGCACGTATTCTGGGAGAGGGGTATTACAGTATCACTTTTAATATTGTAGTAGATGAGATAAAAGTAATATAAGTATTTCTGTTTAATTTATCTTTAACCATATCCATTTTTAACATATCCGATTAGTATCCGCATCCGATCCGCTAATATCCGATTTATATCTGATATCTGATTTTGGCGGATACGAATATCATTTTTCACATCCGCTAATATCCGTATCCGTATCCGTATCCGAAGGTTGGGTGCAGATATGGATTTGGTAGAGGTAATATCCGATCCATATCCGATCCGATGGCACCCCTAACTGGCACCCCTGCTCCTCCTATTATCCTCTCGGGTATGCATAAACCTTAAGCCTATTTCTATGAGATCTGCAATACCCTATTTCATTCGTGTGTACAATAAGTTCCTCGTATCTAGCGGTACGTTCCGGCTCAGGACCGGATACTCCATGGTCGTTGTCCCGGGCAAGTACGGGACCCATACCAAACATTGTTCATCGAACTCCATCAGTTTCCGAATAACTGGCTCTATAAGTTATAAGTGGTAGTATGTTGAATAGGACACATACTAAAACCTGCAACTTAGACAGCCCTAATTATAACAAGATGTTAATATACAAGTTGTTGTGTTGTTTTCCAACTCGGGTTGTATACGCTCGGATTACGGTGACATGGGATAAAGGTATATAGATGAGGGTTTTCTTATTTGGATTATTCCTTTGACGTACTAGTCTCGTGGACCCGTGACCTAAACTTATACGATTGGTTTTGCTCGTATTTGATTCTATTTTGTTTTGTCAGTTTTATCAATTTTATGTTAGTTTAGGAGATAACTGGTGTTACCTTATCTGCTTTACTTACAGACTCCTTACCTGCTCATATATGCCTGTGCTCACGACACGGTTTTCAATACATGCTTGTAATTTTGATTATCAATACGCGTATGCTTGCCTTTGCACGCAACTTGGCATTCGCATCACCACTCATGGATAGCTTTCTGAGTCCCCTGGACCTTCATGTCCAGATCTTGGAGCTTGAACTGATGTGAAATCTTCTGCTGAGAATCAAGCTTACTTTGTAGAGCGGGCAGACCAGCTGTGGCTCCAGTCCCCTCTTTTGTCTCCCTGGTTAGCTCGTGGCATCTTCTTGTAGCTCATGAGCAACTTTGTAATGTTCATATAGTAAATCTTACTTTTACATTTCTTGGTGATATAATATTATTATAATATTAGATCACTCTTTATAATAACTATGTTCATGTACTGTTATATTGGAACGTACATTACTTTCATGCTTTCGCACTCTGATTCTTGCATGTACTGATGCTTAGCATATATATGGGAGGGTATTTTTGACCTACATATATACGTCACAGTAATGTCTCCGTACCCGCAGGATCGGGGCATTACAGGATGGTATCAGAGCTTAGGCTCTCACTCCTTCAGTTAGTCCAGATGGTAAATTAATGGATGATTAATTTGCATCTGGGGGTGCATGAGTCATGTCTATACATTCCAATTGCAAGTGAGATATTATCTATTTCTTCCTTCTGATTCATTTCTTGAATTCTGAGACCCTTCTATCTTTTATCTTCTAGCTTCTTTCTGTTATCCTTTTCAACCAACTCTGATATTGAAAGACGGAGAACACGAAATGGTCCTGGTACTTCTTAAGATGGATCCAACAGATAATAATAGCCTGCTGAGGGTATTTCAAGGGATGATGCAGAGTCAATAGCAGATGAAACTTCTATGTGAAGGACTGGCAGTTGCACCATGAAAGAAGAGGCCAAACAACATGTCAAATTTTAGAATATTATAGCTGGTGATCTTTTCAGGCATAGAGAAGCCCCTGGATGCAGAACAGTGGCTGATAGACACGATAGATCTTTTGAAGGCAGCCTGAGTCCCTGACGAGAACCAGGTGAAAGTGGCCAAGATACAGTTTAAGGATGTGGCCAGAACATGGAAGTTGACAGAAGAAGCAACACTGAAGAAACCCATCACATGGGACCAATTCTCGAAGGGTTTTTACGAGAGATTCTTCCCCAAAACAACTCTGAAGAAAATGGAAGACCAATTTATCTAGCAACAATAGCGGAATCAGTCTGTTGATAAGGCTCAACAGATTTGCTCCCTACATGGTGACAGACGAAGAAAAACGGGCTAGCAAATTTTAGCAAGGGTTAAAGATGGACATTCAAATGTTTCTTATTCCTCAACAGCTGAAGCTGTACTCCTAGAATCTCTTCATTTCTTGTGAAGTAGAAGAAGTACTGGAGAAGAAGAGCGAGAACCAGGTATAAGTAAAGAGTCCCTTTTAGTTGACGAACGAAGAAGACGTAGCCAGGACCACCAACAGTCTGATAGTCAAGCGACCATTCCAACCTTCCCTTCAGCAGACGATATGCGGGTACCGCCAGAAGCCTGGACACATCCAACATAATTGCCGAAAGGATAATGGGCTATGTTTGGTATATGGATCCGGCGATCACTCGATAGGTGATTGTCCATTCAAGAGGACCTATCCAACACCTCCAACATTTTCAGCACGAGCAGCACCCCTACCACTTCCAGCCCTGCCACTGAGAAGGAACCCAGAACTCCTTGGCAGAAGAGCTTCATTCCCACCCCAGCAGCATGATCAGACCCAGAGGGGGACAAGGGCTGGAAGAGGCTAAGTCTACAATTTGTCAGCAGGAGAAGCCGAGGCATCGGTGAAACAGCAGCAGAATATGAAGCCCAGTATCCAAAACAGGAACCTTAAGGATATCACTATGACCGCTACTCCTGATCTTTTATATTTGAGTTGGTAACCTTTCTTATATTTTCTACTTTATCATGTCATCATCATTGACCCTAGTCTCTTCTGTGTTCATCTTCCCCTTATCAAAATTTTGAGGACAAAATTTTTGTAAGGTGGGTAGATTATAACACCCCGTTCTGAGAATACGTACTTAGATGTGTATTCTGATTTTTTGATCATATTTTTTGATTTGGTTCTTGTATTTATTTATTTTATGATTATTTATATGATTGTTTTGCTTTGGATCTGGATTCGTGAACTCAGAGTCAGCCCTAGTCTGAATCAGGGACCCGATCCAAATATACTGGTTGATTTGACATTTCTGATAGTCAAATTTGATCAATTTCAATTTCAAACACTGTTTTTCAATATTTTAGAATTTTCATGATTTTTAGATTTTTTCTGAAGTCGGGGAAGAAAGACGGCTTAATAGTGCCTCTTCGATTGATAGTTCCTTGCTTCTCCCTAGCGTGAGAAGGTCAATTCATTTTCCTAGCTAAGGGATAGAGTCATGTTCCAGCTTTTTCAAGAGAGTGGCGGGTACATATTCAAATTTAACTTACTTCTCTCTGTGTGTATCTAGCACACTTCTCTCGTAACAGAGTACCTGCGGGGGAGGTACTACGAGACGTAAAGGGCAGACATATGGATTTCCCAGGTTTAGGGTGAAGAAGAGTTGTCCCTAAAATCGGGATTAATCGGTACCGCTGTTTATTTTTTAATTTTTAATTTACAAATAAAGTCAAATTTTGAGAAATTGCTTTTATATTTTTTTTAGAATAATATTTACTATCTTAATACATTTTTTTTTAGAGATTTTCAGAATTTAACAGATTTCGATCAGATTTGGTGTCAACCGGTATCGGCGGTCGATTTCAAGACTTTTAATTTAAAAATTACAAAGAATTTATAAAGGATTTCACCATGATTTTTAGAATAGTATTCTTGATTTTTAATTATTTTTGTGGGCTGGTCTGGGATACTTAAATTTCGGGCGATTCCGGTATTTTTTCAAAAGTTTTCCACATCCGCGATCGAATTCCGGGAATCTGCCACTCTAATTATTTTCCCACTTTCTTCCTATTTTTTTTCCTTTTCGCCCTTTTTCTTTTCTTTTCCTTTTTTCCCTTCCTTTTCCTTCCACCATATTCTAAAACCTTCTCCATTCTTCTACTCTATTCTACACTCTTCCACCAAAATATCTCCTCCAAAATATCCCAACTCAGTCATCACACCCTTCCCATCACTTTGGCCGGCCATTACTCCCTCTTCCATCACTATTTCACAAAAAAATCCGAACCCTAATCCTTTCCTATCTCCTTTAACTCCAACTCCAAATACAATCCTCTTTTCCTTCTCCTTTCCTTTTCATTTCTCCATCAAAGTCCTATCACCATTCACTCCTCCTTAATCTTCACCAAAACTACAACTTCTACATCTCCCCACAATCATCTTCTTCCTCCTCCTTCTCCATTTTTTCCACCACAAACTCCAAACTCAACCAAACTTTCACTATCTCCTTTTCCTTCTTTAATACAACCACAACCTACAAATTCTTCAATAAAACTACCTCCACTCCACCACCTAAACCGGCTACTACCCCAATCCCTAGGCCGGTCATCTCCTCTCCGACGATGTCCTTGGCAACTATTTCGCGAACCATTCCGGTGACAACTATAACGACAACACCAACACCACCACCACCATCTTTACTACACCATTTCATCACCATTTCTTCTATTCTTCTCCACCACCACTGATTAGTCTCTAATTTTTCATAATTTCATCACATTCTCATATTTATTTAATAATAAATTCTGCTAATAATACCTTACTTTCTTGGTTCTAGGTCCATGATGTGCAATGAAGAAGAAGACCCTAAATAACTATTTAATTGGTGATTAAAGGCCTATTAAGATAGCCATTGACCTAGGAGGCTGATTTCATCAAAACCAGGGGTTGAAAACCAAAAATCGGGCGCAGGAACTGACAGGAGACAAAAAGGACTGAGTGCGGCCACTTTATCGCCGCGGAAATGCGGCTCTGGCCGCGTTTCCGCAGTCGTTCGGCCGCGGCGCACTTCGGGCCAGGGCTTGTCCCCTGGCCCCCCTCTTCCCTGATGGCCATAAATACCTCCCTGGGGTTTCAGAGCAAGGATATACAGAGTTTTAGGGTAGTTTCCATTTTCATATTGTAGTTTAGTTTAGGTTAGGTTAGTTCTTCTTCTTCCCCATTGTATATTTCATTTTGTAGATCTTGTAATAGGGAGAGAGAGTGGTACATGTTGGGAAGCAAGAGTGCTTGTAATAGAAGGTGACAATCTATGAAAGGTGCTCTCTTACCTTATCTTTGTTTTCTTCTCTCTAATCTCTTTTACATGTGTAGCTAATCTTTTCTCTCATGGCACTAACTACTAACCACCAACTTGCTAACTTCTTTTATGATAATCCACATGAATCTAATAGCCTCGTTTTGGCCTTGCTCTTGCAAGAGCCATTGATGGCTCATGATGATGAATCTAACACTCTAACTTCCTAACCACTAACAAGCAAACATTACTTTACTTTATGCTTGCTCTTATCGGGTTTGATGATTTAAGTATAGCTTGAACTTGTTTTGTAAAGTTGGGTTGTGATGAGTTTCATATGGGTCATGCTTTGAATAGCTCTTGAACCAAGGACTAGTGATGGCCAATGATACATGTGAGGCAACTATCACTAAGAGGTTAGCATGTTGGTGGAAGCATTAGTAGTTAGTAGCCATGGGTTTTCTTTCTTTTTCACTTTGTTTTAGACATACAAAAATCACAAACATATTCTTTTTTATGTTTCCCACTTCTTTGTTTTCACCGTACTTCTCTTTTCATACTTTCTTTTCTTTCTTTTCATTTTTTTAAAACTTTGAAGAACTTTTTAACAAACACGTGAATCAACCGGTAAAGCTTCTATCGCCTCCCGTCCTTATGGATTCGACTCGTTTTAGCCTCTATGCTATAACGGAAGTATCGAGGAAGCCAAAGCACACACACACACACTTTAAATCTTGATTTCAAAACATAAACTTTTTGTCCGCGGTTTTCCCTCGATCAACCACCACCATCACTATCACCATCATAACACCACCCTCATCACCACCATTTCAAGCTCCTACATCACCCTTCCCATTATCTGCATCTCCTTCCTCTTCATTCTCCTCTAATAACCACCACCACTACAAATCCTCCATCTTCACCACTATCTTTTTCATTTCCTTCCTCATCACCACCATCTTCACTTTCACCATCACACCACCACCTCCATCACCACTGCTTCAACCTCTATCATCACCATCATTTTTACCTCCTTCAACTTCCTTTTCATTCCTTCATCAAAATCCATCCCCACCACCAAATAACACCACATCAACTCCAACACCATCATCTTCACCCTCTTCTTTCTCTCCTCATGGTCGGCCACCACCACGAGGTGGTGCACCCCTTCTAAGGTCGGCCAACCCTTGGGGCTAAGCCCCCGTTCATTTTTGCTTCAGTGATTTTCCCGCTTCGGGACTCGTGCGCGCAATGTTTCCATGAAGTTGTCTTTTATGTTGGTGTTTTTCCTCGCATCATCGAGCTTATACTGCATTTGAGTTTATGATGCATTTGTGTATGTGGTTCTGTATATTTGTACCGGTTTGTATGCGTGTACCGGTATCATGTGTTGTATCCTGTGTTCGAGTGCTTCTAGTAATGTAAACGATATGATATTTGTGCACGTATTGGTACTAACCATGTAGGTACCTATGTACAGCCTTCGAGGCTTCTGTCCACTCCCGAGATTGCTACCTAATTGGTCTAGGCCTCGTACTTTTATGGGTTTCATGGTAGCTACCGAGAGTGCACTTAGACCGCGCCTTACTTCAGCCTTTATGGGCTTAGACATAGCCTTCGGGCTTCACACACTATATGGATAATCTAATTACTGCCTGTTTATATGCATGATTGTATGGTACTAACATCTTGTGCATGTACCCTTGCACTGACTCTGGGTTTCTGCCTACTCCAAAGCTAGCTGCCCAATTGGTATTGAGCTTGCACCCTTATGAGTTTCGTAGTAGCTACAGATAGTGCGCCTAGACCCCGAGCGTACTTTAGCCTCCAGGCTCTCGCCCACTTCCTCGAAAGAGGATGTACTTAGACCGTCAGGTCCCTCATGCTCCGCTTGATAGGTATGTTTAACGCTCAGTGTTTTATTCATTAGATTTGCCTAGGCGAGATACTGCCGGATTCTCTAGTCGCATCTTAAGCCAAATCATTCTGGTAGTTCCGCCAAGCACTTTAGTGACTAAACATTATTCATTGTCCGTGCTTCCAGCTTAATCAGCTCCGCTTGATTGTACTCAGCTATCACTATATCACATGCTATGCATATGCTTGATATGTTAACACTTACCATGCTATCACCTGATATCTACATATTAACATCTTGACACCTATCATCTGCATACTATCACTTGCCCCCTGTTATGATATCACATTAACATTTGTTACCTGTCATGCTTAACCTTGACTCATGATTATCATATTACGGGAATGTAGTACCTAATCGCTTGTTATGTACTCCTGTTATGATCTGTTATGTCCATGCTCATTCCCGTAATCAGATAATTATGCTTAATAAATTATAATAAGACAGCTTGCACCTGATTTGGGGAAAACTAATGGGTCCCGAGTGGTTTCATTTTTTATGTGGTCATATTATGTCACGCGTGGCCACTTTCTTTTGGGATCACCTGGTGGCTACCGGGGATTCCGTGGGGTGTACTGGCACCCCTATTCTTCCTATTATTCCTTCCGGGTATGCACAAGCCTTAGGCATATTTCAATGGGGAGTGCGATACCTTATTCCATTCGGGCGTACAATAAGTTTTTGGTACCTAGCGGTACGTTCTCGCTCAGCACTGGATACTCCATGGTCGTTATCCCGGGTATGTATGGGAGCCATACTAAACATGGTTCATTGAACTCCATCAGCTTCTAAATAACTGGCTCTATAAGCTGTAAGCGAAAGTATTTAGAATAGGACACATACTAAAACCTACAACTTAGACAGCCCTAATTATAATAAGATGTTAATATACAATTTGTTGTGTTATTTTGTAACTCGGGTTGTATGCACTCGGATTATGGTGACATGAGATAAATGTATATAGAAGAGGGTCTTCTTATTTAGATTATTCCTTCAATGTACTAGTCTCATGAAGCAGTGACCTAAACTTGTACAATTAGTTTTGCTCATATTCAATTTTATTCTATTTTATCTATTTTATCGGTTTTATGGCAGTTTAGCAGATGGTGTTGCCTTATCTGCTTTACTTATAGACCCTTACCTGCTCCTGTATGCCTGTGTTCACGACATGATTTTCAATACATGCTTATGATTCGGATTATCTATACATGTATGCTTGCCTCTACACGCCATTTGGCATTTGATCGGGAGAAAATCGCGCACAAAAGTGTATGTTTTGAAATCAAGAGTTAAAGTGTGTGTGCTTTAGCTTCCTTGATACTCTGTTATAGCATAGAGGTTAAAACGAGTCGAATCCATAAGGATGAGAAGTGATAGAAGCTTTACCAATATGTTCACGTGTATGTAAAAGTTCTTCAATGTTTTAAAGAATGAAAAGAAAGAAAAACAAAGAATGGAAAAAGAAGAGTACGGTGAAACACGAAGAAGTGGGAAACATATAAAAGATTGTATTTGTGGTTTTTGATATATTTCTAACTACTAATGACTACTAACTACTAATGGCTACTAACTACTAATGACTCCACAAATATGAAAACCTCTTAGTGATAGTTGTCTCACATATATCATTGGCCATCACTAGTCCTTAATTCAAGAGCTTTTCAAAGCATGACCCATACGATAACTTTCACATCCAAACTCAACAAAACAAGAGAAAGCTACACTTAAACTATCGAAACTAAACAAGAGTAAGCATGGAGTAAAGTAATGTTAGCTTGTTAGAGAGTTAGAATGTTAGAGTATTAGATTCATCATCATGAGCTATCAATGGCTTTTGCAAGAGCAAGGCCAAATAGAGGCTATTAGATTCATGTGGATTATCAAATAAGTCGTTAGCAAGGTAGTGGTTAGTAGGTAGTTGCCATGAGAGAAAATTAGCTAAACATGTAAAAGGAGTTAGACCAGAAGAAAATAAAGAGAGGTAAAGAGAGAACCTTTTATATATTGTCACCTTCTATTATAAGAACTCTTGCTTTCCAACCATATACCACTCTCTCTCCTATTATAAGATCTACAAGAAATAGAAAATACAAAGGAAGAAGAAGAACTAACCTAAACTAAACTACCCTAAACTACAACAAAGAGAAGGAAAACTACACTACTCTCTGTATATCTCCTCTTTGAAAACCCAAAGGGGTATTTATAGGTACCAGGGGAAAGGGGGGTCAGGGGGCAAACCCTGGCCCAAAGTACGGGCGCGGTCGTGCCCGTACTGCCACAGAAACGCGGCTATGGCCGCGTTTTTACGGCTCTTCTAGAGTCGTGTCCCGTCTGTCCCTGTCGGTTGCAGGTCCCGGTTTCTAGTTTTGAGCCCCTGGTTTTGAAGAATCAACTCTCCAAAATCAATGGCTATATTATAAGCCTTTAATCACCATTAAATAGTGATTTAGGGTCTTCTTCTTCTTCATTGCACACCATGGACCAAGAAACATGCAAGAGAGATAGTATTAGCAGAATTTAATATGAAATAAATGTGAAGATATGGTATGAAATATGCACTTTTAGAGACTAATCACACCCCCACACTTATCTTTTGCTCGTCCCAAGCAAAAGAAAAAAACTAAGAAAATTATTATACTACTTTCGCAGGTGACGCGATTGCACTGAGCATATGTAATAAGCCGTTAAACCTCTAGGTTTTCCCTAGAGGAGGAGTTTTGTCTCCTGAGGGTTTTCAGCGGATTACACCCACAAAATCCATAAATAAAGAAATCAAATGTTAGCATTTTGAAAACACATTTTGAAAGAGAGAAAAGTGTTGAAGTATTTTTGCGAAATATAAGTGATCCAAGGTCAGAGGTCAGCGAGAAATTGTTCTTCCTTAAACTAAGTCGAAATGCAAAATCTTGTTATAAATTAAATGTAAGAATTTAAAATTGAACTGACTCTTTAATCTTTCATAAAACTCTTAAAAAAATATGCACTTTGTGAACAGTGAAGGTTTTTGGATATCGACTCAAACTTTTATGCCATTGATTTTTGTATATTTATTATATTTTTTCTTTTTTTCTTCCCTTAGTTTTCTTAAGCTTTCTTATTTACTCGGGTAGTGAGTTTTCAGTCGGTGACTCCCAAACCAGATGATCTTAGGCCACTAGATGAGAAAATATCCCTTGGACTTAAAGACTCGAGTAAACAAGGCTACAAAACTAAAGGAGATTATTTTTATTTTTGTCCACCATTTAGGTGTGAATAATCATGCTTCCTGAGGCATAATTACCCAACTTCAATAAGTGATTTTTATTATCATTATATATATCTATGGCATTTTCAGTCTTTGTTTCAATCTCAAAAATTGTGTAAGTGTGAAGTGCATAAATCTAAGGCAAAAAAATTCAAAATCAAATTATCTTTCCAATCTTACTTTCTTATCCTAAAAGTTAAATAAGATCTATTATTTTGACTCAGTTTAAAATTTCATAATTTTAGGTTTCCTAATTCCTAAGATAATCTTAATTTTCCTAAAAATAAATCAAAACTACTTATCTTGTTTCAAAAAGTTTTGTAAAAAGAGAAGAAAAGAGTTTCTAAATTTTTTTTAAAATTAAAAAGAAGTGTGAAACAAAGAAAATGTAAAACTATGTTAGTAAACCCTCCGCCACACTTATTTCTTGCATTGCCCTCAATGCATCGTGAATGTGTATGTACATGAAACAAATGGGAACGGAAGGAAAATTACCTCATGGTGGTGGCTCAGGTGGTGGTCTAATTGTTCCACAAAATGCGGCCTAATTAAGATAATGTGGATCTTAAAGGAACCCACCAGTGACCTCTCTAATACGACCCAGTAAAATATTAGAGAACTGTATGATCTTATCCAACATCCAATTTTCAATTTTCAAAAATCATTACTGAGTCATTTTCTTCAACATTCTTGTCCAACAATGAAGTGTGATTTTGGGAGATGATTGATTTGGACTCAAATGGATCAGGAACAAAAACCGATACCGACTCAGGAATTTGACTCAGATCAAGTCGAGAGTCAGCAATAATAGTCGAAATTGGTTCAAAAATAGGGTCCAAACTAAAGAATTGATGTTCACACACTTTTCCCATTAATTAAGTGTGATCATAAGATATTGGTGATTCAATTTCACAGTGTACTGGTACAGGATTCAATGTTGACTGCGGAATAGAGAAAAATCTGATAAAAATACCAAAGTCATTATTGAATCAAAAAGTGAAATGGAATCACCAACATGAGGTTTAGGATCACTTTAAAGCTCAAGTTCAATTTCAGAAAAAGGATAACTTTCCAAAATGTCAAGAGGTTGATGTTGGTCAAGTTCAGGTTGGTATGATGAAATTTAAACTAGATTTCCAAAATGACATGATTCTTCGGTCTAATCAGTAGAGTTAGGGATATAAGGATCGGTCAAAGGTTGACAAGAAAGACTTTCCTCGTTCTCATTGATCAATTCGCTCATTTGTGAGTCTAACCTACTGATAGGTCAGGTAACAGAATTTGGAGTCAAAATCATGTCTTCCATCCTTTTTAAAATTGGTTCTTCTTGAAAAGGTGAGTCTGGAAGTTGATTTTGAAAATTGTGGTGAAATTGTGAGTCCATCGAATTTTTCGATTGCTGCTTAGATTCACGCAAGGGTTCCATACTCAAGTCCAGTATTGATGGTTGTTCATTTTGAATTAGTGAGGCCAGAAAAGATGAGTATGACTCTTAAAAATTTGGCTGAGATGATGAGTCCAACATATTTTAAAATCATTGCAATTTTTCACAAAAGACTTCCAAACGCTCTTCTAGCTCAGATTCTTCTTCAATTGGATGTTCTAGAAAAGGAGTATATGGAGTTTGATTTGAGAAGGATTGTGAATTGAGCAAATTTTGAATTTGTTATTGGGACTCAAGCATGGCTTCCATACTCCTTTCCAAATTAGATTTTTTCTCAGTTGGTGGAACAGGAAAAGGAGGATATGAAGTAGAATCGGGGAATGAATATTGAGAAAATTGTGGATAAGATGGTTAAAAATTTGACTCGGGGGAGGTGAATCCCCATGAACTCTGTGAAGAATTGAAGTTATTTTGAAAATTAAAAATCATAGGATTGGGGATACGGGTCATATTGAGTCAGATAATCCCAACCCGGCATATATGGTTGGTTCATGTTGTACCCAGTCGGGTCAAAGTTATCTGAGTCAAAAGAGGTCGGGTGAAATATGGATTCATATTATGATTTGAAAAAATTGTTGTTGTTAAAATTCATTTCATAATTTACAAAAAAGAAACAAACAAAGAAAGAAAGAAAAAGAAAAGGAAAACAAGCCTATGTTAGGGTTGACTTAGACCTAGATGACTCCTAACTGGTTAGATTATCCACGGGGGGTATACTATCGAAAGTTGACCACAAGTTAATCAGCTAGGTAGAGGCAAGATCAGTGGGAGGTATCCGTGCCGGAGCAACGGGCCTAATTATGCCAAACCCCCGTTCTTCGAGGTTTCACCTCTAATTTTTAACCTTAGACACTGATTTGACAAGAGTCAACTTCTAACAACTTCCCCCTTAGGTCAGTCTCCTAAATAAGTCCAAGATGTCCCTAGGGGCTGACGTCTAGCAAATTTTATTTAGGCTTAGATTGTGTGAGTGGGCTGGTGATTTTGGGCTAAGGGAGGGTAATGACTTCCCCACTTTATGTTGTTTTGGGTTTTGCCCTTAAGGTCATTTCGTGCAAATGTGCAATATAGATAAGGATGAACACACAAAGAGAGTAAATCACCCACGTGTTTGTCATAACTATATGCTATGCAATATGTACACCTCCGTCTAGATCAAAACAACACAAGAACAAAATACAATATATTGGAATTGAAATTGACACGTGCCTAAATGCAAATGTCTAAACCGTTTTAAAGCATCCAATTTCTGTATTTTAGTTCTTAAAATTATTTACAGTGCACAGGTAATATAAAAAAATTAGTAGCAGAATACAAAAAATACAAGAATTTACCTAACCACACAAGAGGAAATGTGGACTTCTGCAACTCTAAAAATTTAACCTGCACACAAAAATAAAGAAGAAAGGTTAACAAAAACATGAAATCAAATCATTCCCATCCCCCGCAACGGCGCCAAAATTTGATCGGGGGAACGTCGCGCACAAAATGTGTATATTTTGAAATCAAGAGTTAAAAGTGTGTGTGCTTTGACTTCCTCGATACTTCTGTTACAGCATAGAGGCTAAAACGAGTCGAATCCACAAGGATGGGAGGCGATAGAAGCTTTATCGATATGTTCACGTGTATGTTAAAAGTTATTCAATGTTTGAAAGAATGAAAAGAAAGGAAAACAAAGAATGGAAAAAGAAGAGTACGGTGAAACATGAAGAAGTAGGAAGCATAGAAAAGATTGTATTTGTGATTTTTGATATATTTATAAAACAAAGTGAAAAAGAATAGAAACTCATGGCTACTAACTACTAATGACTCCACCAACATGCTAACCTCTTAGTGATAGTTGCCTCACATGTATCACTGGCCATCACTAGTCCTTGGTTCAAGAGCTTTTCAAAACATGACCCATACAATAACTTTCACATCCAAACTCAACAAAACAAGAGCAAACTATACTTAAACCATCAAAACTAAACAAGAATAAGCATAGAGTAAAGTAATATTAGCTTGTTAGAGAGTTAAGATGTTAGAGTATTAGATCCATCATCATGAGCCCTCAATGGCTCTCACAAGAGTGATTGAAGCTTGTACCTGCACAAAAAATACATAATTTTAGATTTAGAAATAGAGATGTGCAAGTGCTCAATTCTACCGCGATAGCAAGTGGCTATGCGGGTCGTGATCCACAAGGAGGGTTAGCGATAAAAGCGTTCAAGTTTTTTTTATTGAAATCTTTATGAAGAAAAACGAAGGTTCTTCTTTGTTTTAAGAAATGAAAATAAAAAAAAAGAAGTTATGTTAAGTTAAAAAGAAAGCGATAGATGGAGAAGGTGGAGAAAATCAGAAAACGACTATGTACAAATGAATTGGAAAAGAAATATTTGGAAGTTGTGGTGAAAGAAATCGTGTTGGTGATCTAAACTAAAAATAAAAGAAAAGAAAGAAGATTAAGGAATTACTCACCTAGTTTGATTGATTATTTACCTGGAACCCTTGCATGTTCTATTGTTTCGGAGGCGTTCAATGCATAAGTCATAGGATCAAGCTCAGTCACCGTTCGCATTATATCATCAAGCCGAGCAAGAATGAAGTGATACGGATCTTGAGGAGGAGAACATCTTCATGAAGTATCGTTGGCACTCACAAAAACAGTGTTATACTTATGCGTCTGGATTCACTTGCATTCTCATCAAAACCGAAAGAGCCGAAAGAGGTGAAGTAGAAAGAGGAAAAGGAAAAAGAAAATAAAGTAAAGAGACGAACATAAAAAAGATTTACCTTTTATTGCTTGCAGAAACAATGGAAGAAAGGAAGAGGGTACATCGGTGTCACTCTCAACATAGGCCTCTCTCTCTTACTTACATGAATCTCAATCTGACCTAAACTTACATACAAATTACAATTACAGAAAAAGAAAACAAAAACCTAAACTACAAAGAGTGAAAACTAGACTAAATCCTATCTCTGCATGGTCGTCCCTTTTCAGTACAATACTGCTCTTTTATAGGCAAAAACCCAACCTACAGGATCCTATGAAGATAGAGGGAGCAAACGCTTCCCGTAACTCTCTAACCAAGCCACGAAAACATGGCTTTGGCCGCGTTTCCGCGGCCAGGGTGTGGCCAGGTGGCCACACCATGTTAGTGGAGCTTCCCGGCTTCTCGTTCTGGCTTTATCTTCAGTTGGATTTCTCGTTTAGGTCCGGGATTTTGACGAAATGGCCTTTGATCTTTGCTTCAACCGATCGATTCTGGGAGGATTCTTCTCAACCAGTTTTCAACCTCTTGATTTTGCCCTGATTCACTGAGTTTGAATTAATTCTGATTTAATTCAGAATTTGGTGGGCTTTTGGGCTCATTTCTCTTCACTCTCCTTTAGGAATGGGCCTGCAAATAAATTAAACATTTAATTAGGACAATGCAAAGTTTATTCTATAATAAGTATGGAAATATGATAATAAATGTGCAACAGTAGTGACCAATCACGCCCCCATACCTATCTTTTGCTCGTCCTCGAGCAAAACAACTAAACTATACTAAGGATTATTAGACCACTTCACAGGTCACGCGATTGCACTCAGCATGTGCAACAAGCCGTTAAACCTCTAGGTTTTCCCTAGAGGACGAGTTTTGTCTCGTGAGGGCTTTCAGTAGATTACACCCACAAAATCGATAAAGAAAGAGAAACAAAGAGTTAGTTGTTTGGTACGGAGAATGGTTCGCGTAAAGTTTCCTTGAATTAGTTGAAAGATTACAACGGACTAATGCTACGACTACAAGGGAGGGAAGATGTTGAGTCTTGAATCTTCCTTTGTTTAGTGCTGAGTTCTTCAAGTGGTGGTGGAAAGTGAATCTTATTTTCCATTGACCGGGTGAACGTCAGGAACTTCTGGGGATCTTCTCTTCGGTTGGCGGATGGAGTAACACAGCTCTGCCAACCAAAATCTCAAAGAGATTGTAGGCAAGGATTAACTTGTACGCAGCAAGTTAGTTGAAGAGTTGGACTCTCTCTCTGTAGAAACTCTCAAGTCAAGTTCTTCTCTGATCTCTCTAAAAAATCCCACCCCTTCTCCATAGCAACGGGGCTATTTATAGAGGTTTCAGGAGCGAACGTGCCTCCTAAAAATACTCCATAATGGGGGTTAACTTTCCCTGTTATGTGGGCCGTGATTGACCCTATAACCAGGACGGTTACAACTGAGACGCGGGTTTCGACCCACGCGCCTTGGTGCTGCAGTGCTGGCTGAGACGCGGGTCTCAACCCACGCGCCTTGGTACTGCAGTGCTGGCTGAGATGCGGGTTTCGACCCACGCTCCTTGGTGCTGCAGTGCTGGCTGAGACGCGGGTTTCGACCCACGCGCCTTGGTACTGCAGTGCTGGCTGAGACATGGGTTTCGACACACGCGCCTTGGTGCTGCAGTGCTGGCTGAAACGCGGGTTTCGACCCACGCGCCTTGGTGCTGCAGTACTGGCTAAGACGCGGGTTTTGACCCACGCGCCTTGGCACTGTAGTGCTGGCTGAGATTAGCCCTGCATCTGGAGTTTGGGACTCTGCTTTTGACGTCTTGTCTTTAATGATTTTTAGACAGCCTACAGAACCCCCTCCAAAGTTTTCGATATTCCGCAGTTAGCTGGGACGGATTTTGAAATACTGTGGACTCTAGTTGAATCCACTTTTATGATTTGGACTGACAAAGTTTCGGTCTTGATCTTGTTTGGAGTATGGCCTTCGTGAGTGTACTGTGAAACTCTTTGAAGCCTCCAAAACTGATCGCGTGGAGTGTCTAGATACACAGTCTAAACCTCTCCGATGCTTTAAGTTTATCGTTGGTGTACTTTAAACTAGAGGTGGGCAATCATCTGCTTATGCCAGTGTACTTTTGAACTGAATTGCAGAAGCAAGGACTACACGCCAGTTCTGTGGAGGCAGGGGTGATTGATTGAACTGAGACTCAATAGGAGATTATCCTAAGGGGGAACAGTGCTGGAAGTTGACTCTTGCCAAATCAGTGTCTAGGAAGGGGATTGAGGGCCGAAAGCCCGAAGTGTGGTGGTTATTTAATTAAGGAACGTCTTTGACGGAAAACCTCCCACCACTCTTGCCCCGACCTGGCTGATTAACTTGTGGTCAAAGTCTACACCCTACCTCCCGTGGACAGTCTAACCAGTTAGGAGTCGTCTAGGTCTAGGTCTACCCTAACTTAGGTTAGAAATTTTTCTTTTTTGTTTGTTTTTCTTTTGTTTGCTTTGTGTGATATGGCCTATAACAATAATTTTTTCAATTTTAATGAGGATCCATATTATACACCAACCTCTTTTTCGGATATTACCAACCCGGCATATCATAACTCTAACCAACCTAGTGTGCCAGATTGGTCTTATCCGAATCATTACATGCCCCAGTCCCAATACTATGAACAAGATTGGAATAATCATCACTACTCTTCACAGAGTCAATGGGAATTCAACACCCCTGAGCCATATGGTCAACCACCTGTTCAACCATTATCTTCATATACGTCTTTTCCCACATCACCAAGGTTTCAGTCCTCCATTGATCTATTCGATGGGTTAGAAGAAAAAGTGGATCGGTTGCAAGATACAATGAATGATCAAATTTTTAGACTTTCAAACATTCTTGAGCATCTTGATAGGAACCAAGAATCATTCTGTTTAGAAGACCTTGATCAAAATTCAATTTCATCACATCAATATGAACTTGCTCAATCCCAATCCTTGGACAAATTGGCTAGTTTTAATTTCAATGAGATTGAATTAGATTATGAATGTGAACCCGATCCCCAACTTTGCGATTCAGTTTCCATCTTCGAATCTATGTTGACTCCAGTATCCTTACCCAATTTAGACCAATTTCTGAGCCAACATTTATTCCCATACCCATAGATCATGAAATTGAATCACCCATTTTTGATGATCATATTGAACTTGACCAATTGTGCAATTTTGAAAGTCCCATGGAAAAATTGGCAAGTTCCCATTTTTATGAGATTGAAACTAATGAGATATGTGACCTAGATTCCCAAATCTATGATCAAGTTCAAATTCCCGAATCATTATTGACTCCTGTTTGTTACCCGACTTAGGTAATATTTTAGAGTCAGTTTTGATTCCCACACCTATCATTCCTGAACTTGAATCACCAACATTGAGTCACATTCCATTGTGGGAAAATGATTGTAGACTTGAGTTTCAATTTCTTGACTTGGACCCACTTCTTGATCCTAGCCCGATTCCTGAACCTTTACTTGATTTGAGTTTCTTTCCTGAGTCGGTATTAGATCCTGAACCTATCATTCTTGAGTCCAAGTCAACCATTCTACCAAGTCACATTCTTTTGTTAGACATAGGTATAGACCATGACTCTATGATGATTTTCCAGGACTGGTCATGTAAAGGGAGTAAGTTTCACGAGAGGATCTTCCATGATCCTATTCATTCTGGGGACTGTAAATATGTAAATAAAAAAGAGGTCAATAAAGGTAGGTCCCGTGAACTACCACGTTATCTTGTTTGGGCCGCATTTCGTGGACCAATTAGACCACCACCGGAACCACCCCCTAAGGTAATTTTCCGCCTTCCCTTGTTCTTTTTCATGCATATATGCATTCATTTCATACATTGAGGACAATGCATGAGATAAGTGTGGGGGTGTGGCTTTACTAACATACTAACATAGGTAGAAACTAACAAAAAAAATTTGCTATAAAAAAAAAAAAAATCTCTGAAAAATAAAAATTTTAAAAAAAATGTTATAAAAGGAAATATTTTGACTTATTTTTTGAAAGAAATCTAAGTTAGTTTTAAGGATTAGGAAAATCATGATTAGGATTTCTAAAAACTTGGTCAAAATAAATAAATTGTTTAATTTTTAGGTATAGGAGAAGAAATTGAATAATTAATTAGTCTTGATTTTACCTTAATGAAGTATGCATACCAAATGCATATCTAGGATTCTAAGACAAAGACCTTGTGCCTCATAAAAAAAAAATCACCAATTAAGCTGGATACATGTGCCTCAAGAAGCATAAGTATTCACGCCTAAAGGTGAGTTCTAAATAAAATAAAGTCCTTAGTTTTGTGGCCTAGTTCATTCGAATTTGAGTCCGCGGGGTGTTTTCTCACCTGGTGCCCTAAAGCCAACCGGTTTGGGAGTCATCGACTTTAAGTTCGTTACATGGGTGGATTAGAAAGCCTAAGAAGACTAAGAAATATAATATATGTATTAACACATCTAATAATCAATTAGTTAGGTATGAGGGCCTCAAGAAGCCTTGATACTTATACGAAAGAAAATTAGATGAGTTATACATACTAAAAAAAAAATTATATTAACACATCTAATAGTCAATTAGTTAGGTATGAGGGCCTCAAGAAGCCTTGATACTTATACGAAAGAAAATTAGATGAGTTATAAAAATAATAAAGAGGCATGAGAGTCCAAGTTAAGGAATTCCTAGATTCACAAGGGTGCGTATGACTTTTGGTAACGAAAAAGACTATATTAGAAATTCAATTTTAATCCTTACCTAAAATGAATAACAATTGACTTTATAAAGACCAGGTTTGAAGAATGAATAAAAATGATAATCCTAAAACTTATAGACTACTTAGTCTCTTCAATAATAATTCAAATATTTTCCTTTTTATGGATTTTGTGGGTGTAATCCGCTGAAAACCCTCACGAGACAACACTCGTCCTCTAGGGTAACCTAGGGGTTTAACGGCTTGTTGCACGTGCTAAGTGCAACCGTGATTCCTACGAAAGTGAGTTAGGTTAGATTAATTTTTCTTTTCTTTTTCTTTTTCTTTGTTTTTACTCGAGGACGAGCAAAAAGATAAGTGTGGGGGTGTGATTGGTAGTGAAAAGTGCATTTTTATCATCATATTTACCATCACATTTTCATATTTATTCATTTAATTCTGCACATTTATTAATAATTTGTAATTTATTGTGTGCAGGCCTCGAATTATTATGTTAACAATAAATAAAGCCTAAAGAGCCCAAAAGCCCAGATCCAAGCCCATATTTGAAGCCCAAGAGTCAAAGTGCAAATATCAATTGTCAAAGTGCAAATATACAAGGGCTAAAGTTGCAAATATCAAAGATGAGGGAAGGATAGAATTCTACCCAACCCTAAACACTTGCAGGATGAGGATAAAAGCTTAAAATTCGTGGATAGAAGATTTGGGATATTTGAGATCAAGGTAACTTGATTACTAAGTTATCTCGAAATCCCAAGATGGAGAGCCAGGATCACACTTCCAGAAGCAAAAGCCCACGTGGACGGACCAGGAGAGGCCACGCGCCAAAGCGCGTGGCCAGAGGAGCCAGAAAAGCCGCGAATCCGCGGCAAAACTCTGGATTCCGCGGCAAAACAGTGACGTCAGGATCCCAGTTTTCGTGGGCAACTTCATCCGGGATTCCTCGGCCTTCTGCACCTATAAATATCACCTGCAGTGCAACGAACAGAGCGTCCAGAGAAGAGCCAAGGGCCAAAGTTAGGGTTTTTAGGTTTTCTTTCCACCTATGTATATTTTTTATTCTTTTTGTAAAAGCTGAGAGGAGATGATGTATTCATGGAGGAAGGGATCTGCTTGTACTGATGGTGACAGTCGGTGTAAGTGTTATTTTTCCACCATTGTTTAATAATCGAATCAAGGCTTGTTTTATTTTATTCTTGTATTATTCTAGTTTCTTTTATTCTTATTTTAATCTTGTATCTACTTTCTTCTATTTGTTCTCTAATGTCTTGCCCACCATGAGATCCAACTGCTTTGAGAATACCTAGCCGAAGAAGGAACCTTGACGGCCCAATGGCGATGAACAGGTCTTCATAGCTTGTTTTTCATTTCGTAGAGTAGATTAAGAAGGCGGACGATCCTATAAGCCGTGCTTGTACACCTTCCAAGAAAAGGGAAATCATCGCAACGGTTCAAACGGCAAGCAGACTAAAGAGATAAGTTTTCTTTCTTTTTCTTTTCTTTTCTTTTTTGTAGATTAAATACAACTCATCTCCATATTCTTTTCTAGCACCCATTGTAAATACCACTTCCTTTCTAACTTAACAAATAAAAATAAAAACTTTAGAGAAACTTGCTTAACGCTTCCATCGCAGTCCCTCCCTGAGGATCACGACCCGCATAGCCCTGCTACCGCGGATTAGAACTGAGACTTGCACATCTATTCTTAAAACTAACATATAATATTTTGTGTGCAGGAAAATTCAGTCAACAGTGATACTGCTTTTGGGATGACAACGCAACTGTTACTCCATGAGGTAGACGCGACTTGGCCGGGTCGAACAGGTTCGATCTTCGGAAGGACGCGTCTTTTAGAATGAAGACGCAACTTTTGCTCTGTGAAGCTGACGTGACTTTAGCCTAGAAGGGACGCGTCTTTAGAGATGAAGACGCGACTGTTGGATGCGAACCCGTGCCATGAATATGTTGCCACGTGTCCTTTAGAATTGAGGGGACATCTTCTTTTTGGCGTGCGAACTTCGCGCTGCATTTAAAGCGTTGTCCACGTGTCAGGCGGTGATTAGACGTCGAGCCAAGTGCCGCGTATCTTTGCGAATCACTGTGCCTATAAAAGGCAACAGTCCTTCAAGAGTCATCATTAGACTCTCTTTCTTCTTCGTCTGCATCTGTTAGGGTTTGAGAAAGGAGCTTCCTTTGTTCTTTTTTTCTTTCACCTATCATCGGATCCTTGCTCGTAATGGCACCAAAGGCCAAGCATACTGCTTCGTCTTCAAAGGTTGTCGTCTCTGAGACTCAGAGGGGCGGTTCCTCCATGCAAGAAACCCCTATTTTAGGTATAAAAAGTCTTCGGACTTGATTTCCACCATTAAAAGGGTTTATAGAGTTCTTTGAACTCTTAAAGTCCTTTTGAATATGAACCGCCAATGCGGACTCATGCTCGTGTTTGATCATCAGGCGCGGTTCTTGAGTCGATAAACAGGACACAGGTTTGATGACCTCTGCTTCTTTTATCTACTCGAATCTGCGTCTGCTTGTTGAACACAGGGCCCGAATGAACCTTGCGTTTTGGATTCAACACTTAGAATATTTCTAAGTGTGAAAGATTCAGACGCAGATTTCTTATGACTCTTGCATCTTGTGAAATCAGATGCTGGTCCTCATGAATCTCGCGTCTGAGTACTTAGAATTTTTCATAAATCTTGGACTTTCAAAAACGCGGGTTCCATGCTAGCCTCGCGATCTTTGGATCTGGACGCAGATTCTAATGATCTCCGCGTCTAGGTTTATTTCTGCGTTTGAGTTGTAAACACTTAATCAAATTCTTTTCTGATCAAGTATTATTCTCTTTTGCAGTGCGAAATTCCTCCGACCCTCTCTCCAAAAAGTGTCACTTCGGGCACGTAGGTGGTGCTGATCGCAATCTAACCTTCGTGTTGCAGAGGACTGCTCCGGTGACTGATGACAAGTCGAAGGAGCGAAGGGAGAGGCTCTCCAAGATCGACATGAGGACCTTCCGAGAAATCATGACCGACGCAGATTTTGAGACGGATTCACGAATTCCGTTAATGAAACCCGTCTTCTTCTTTGGGGACAACATCGGAGAGGACGATCACATCTTACATGACGGCGATTATAAGTGGCTTCACTAAATAGGGGGTAGAAAATTCTTTCTTCCCAATATGGAGAGAATGTATCCTTTATACTATCTCTAGCACATGGCTGTTCCCCAGACAATGGAATGGGAGCTTGCCCGATCTGTCCCTAGTGTCTCGCTCGGCATACTGGGCGCCAGGAAGGTACACACTGGCGGACACGGGAAGTTTTTGGCTTGTTTCCTAGATTATTCAGGTCCGAGTACCCAGTAGGGAAAACTCCTCAGCACAGCACTACCTTCATCAATGAATTCATGAAGGTGGGGGGTGACTTTCCCGTTCTGCCTTGAAATTTTCAGCCCTTACGGGGTTGCAGTTTTGCTATCTCTTAAAGAGATCCATCTTCTTGACCTTCTTCTGAAGTCTGTTTGGTGCGCCCACCTTTTGGGAGTTGCGCCATTCAGAAAGCTCTGACTCAAAATTCTTCTGGACGCGAGTATAATGGACTTTTGTACCTGGACTGCGAACTTTACATACAGAGCTCGCGTCTAAGGCTGTCGACTTAGAAGAATTTCAACCTCGGTCGAAAGTTTCAGGCCTAAATTTTGCAACCCCTGTTTGTCAAACAGGGAGACGACAATTTTCACGTCTGATTCTCTTAGCGCCTCATACCTTAGACGCGGATGCAAAACCAGACTGCGTCTGAATTTGTGTGTATCACAGCTTTGGTCGCGTCTGTTTCTGCCACCGCAGAAGTTTGGTTTACTGCGCGGGTTATTCATGTGTCTGAAGTTTTCAACAATAGCTGCGTCTGTCACTTAGTTTTTCTTGTTGAAATATACTAAGTTTCAAATCTTCTAATTTTTGTTTGCTTCTTGCAGGTAGGCTTGATCATCCTTTTTTATGTTCGCTGGGTCCTTGGGAGAATATATCGGCCAGCGAACTTGGTCGATGGTCGACCACAGGAGAAGAAGTCATGGCTCCTGTCTTCGGGAGACGGGGATCGGATCCTCGCCAATATCTCTTTGGATTCAATGCACCAGTCATGCTTCTTGGCTTGGTATGGTCAGAGTGAGGATGGCGGTGGATATAGTGGTGGGTATGGTCTTGGATTCTCCCTTCACCTACCCCAGAAGTGACATCGATGAAAACTTCATGCTCATTGGATGACTTTCTGGTGGTGGAGATGTTCATCAACGAAGGATCATACCCCGTCGCTTCGGATGGTCAGGTAGAATCAGAAGATTTTGCTGCCTTTCGACCTCAAAACACCATTGTTCTTGGTCAACGATGGGCTCTTTCAATGTTTACATCATGCATCGTTGTGCAATCAGCTTTCAATCGTCGCCACAGTGTTCAATCCTACTTTGGCGTGCTTCCAAACATCTTGTATTTGGAGTGATGAATCCTGCTTCAAGGAGTGAGTGCAACCTTTGAGAGAGAGGGACTTCTTTGTACTCCTGTATTGTAACACTCAATCTTATTGTATAAGAGAGCGTTTTGCATCACTTTCATATGTCTGGATATAAATAAAAGTGACACTTTTTTTCTTTCTATTGTCTTGAACTCTTTTTTTTTAAGTCAGAAAAATAGAAGTAAAGAATCTTTGACCTGCCAAAACTATGATGATAATCTTAACAAGTCAAATTTTATAGAGAGATTCTATTTTAGGAACTCAACAAAGCTATCAGAGGTGTAATATTAACTTGAAAAGGGATAAGATAATTTTTGTGGACCTGCCACTCTATAAAAGAAAGTGACAGGTGGAACTTGTACCCCCAGTGAAGATGAACTTTTATCAGAGGTTTGAGATTAACTTGATTAAGATCAGCAGGGGAGTTAATGAGAACACTCTTAATGGTGTAGTGTTAACCTAACAATATTTTTAGGTAGACTTGTTGTTCTGTGGAGGAGAATAACAAGTGAATCTAGACTCGCGTGGGATCTAGGAAAGTTTTTACCATTAGAGGTATGATATTAACTTAACGGGTTGAAAGTATTCTTGTCAGAAGTGTGATGTTAACTCGACAAGGATGTAAGTCAGAGGTGTGATATTAACTTGACTCAAAAGCATTTCAGTTTTATTTGGGAAAACTGGAAGCGTCACTGTCATAGGTGTGATGTTTAACTTGACAGTGAGGGTAATGCTAGAGGTGTAATTTTGAACTTGGCATTGGTCATCTCGACTTTAACAAGAAAGTCCGAGGGAAAGTCATGGCCTTAAGTGTATTGTTGAACTTAGCAATGACTTGGATGCTAGAGGTGTAGTATTAAACTTAGCATCGTTCATTTCAGCTTCGATCTGGAAGTCTGAGGAAAGATAACTGTCAGAGGTTTAACATTGAACTTGGCAGCAACTTGATTACTGTTAGAAGTGTAATGTTAACTTAACAGTAATTTGTCAGAGGTATGGTATTAACTTGACAAAAATTGGTTTGCGATACGAGCAATTTGAGGGCCTGCCATTCTATTGATGAGAATTGACAAGTGAAGTTTGGAGTGCCAGAGGTATAGTGTTAACTTGGCAAATTTGCAGGTTCGTTACTCCATGTAGAGTTGACAAGTAAAATTTGTACTTGATAGGGAGTATTGAAAATTTTTATTACCAGAGGTATAGTGTTAACTTAGCAATGACTGTATTTTGTAGACCTACCATTCTGTGTATGAGAATTGGTAAGGGATTTTGGAGGAGAGGGTGGAATTACATCCACTTAGGATTTTTAGCAAATCCTCAGCTATCAACGGATTTGATGTGCCTTTACCAACTACCGTTTGAGTTGGGCTAGCCATGCTATTCCCCTCAGCATAGTGAGTTGTCGAAGACTTATGTTGGGCTTAGAAGCCAACATTTTCCTCTGTCCTTAGCCGTCGGAGGCGTCGGATGTTAATGAAGATGGGAACATTAGAACCCAGGGTTTTTAGCAAACCCTCAGCTGTCAACGGATTTGAGGTGCCTTTACCAACTACCGTTTGAGTTGGGCTAGCCATGCTATTCCCCTCAGCATAGTGAGTTGTCGAAGACTTATGTTGGGCTTAGAAGCCAACATTTTCCTCTATCCTTAGCCGTCGGAGGCGTCGGATGTGAATGAAAAAGCTCTTCTTGTTTTGATCAGAGGTGTACTTTTAACTTGATCAGAGGAGGAGTACTATTAAGGATAGTACTTCTTCAAGAATCTGCCATTGATCGGCATCATGAGCGTATCGCCATTTGAAGTTATGAGGCGATATGATCCATTTGAGTAGACTGACTCTACTACAAATGGTCCTTCCCATTTGGGCTGGAATTTTCCTTTTGTCTTATGTGTCATCACCATAGGTCTTCTAACGGCTAAGACAAGGTCGCCTTTCTTGAAAGTTCGCACTTTAACTTTCTTGTTGAAGGCTCTGGTAATCCGGGCTTGGTAGAGCTCGATTTGTTGTTGGGCCTACAGACGTTTATCATCCAAGGCCTCCAATTCTTGGAGTCGCTGTCGATGCTTCTCCTCTGTTGTCAACTCCGCTGTCAAGGCAATTCGTAGAGATGGAATTTGGATTTCCAGTGGAAGCACGGCTTCACACCCATATACCAAAGAAAATGGCGTAGCTTTAGTTGGGGTTCGCACAGTTGTGCGATAGGCCCATAAGCATTCACCTAGCCTATCGTCCCAGTCACGTTGACTTTTCGAGACGAATTTCTTAAGAAGTTTGCCAATGGTCATGTTGAAAGCTTCTGCGAGACCATTAGCGGCGGGGTAGTATGCCGTTGAGGATACACTCTAGATTCTGAATTTCGCGCAGAATCTCTAGAAAGCCTGGCTGATGAACTGGGGTCCATTGTCGTGGACGATTCGCCGAGGTACCCCAAAACGGTAAATGACATGATGTTTAACGAATTTGATCACATTAGATGACTCACCTCCTTTAAAGGGACGGCTTCAGCCCATTTGGAGAAGTAATCGGTTATGGCTAAGACAAACCGATGTCCTTTTGATGATGGTGGGCTAATAAGGCCAACTACATCCATCCCCCACATCTCAAATGGCTAGATAGAAGTTGTAGAGTGAAGGTACCCTGGTGTATGATGGATGAAATCGCCATAAACTTGGCAGGCGTGACATCTTTTGGCATAAGTGATAGCGTCAGCAATCATCTTGGGTCAATAATATCCCAACCTTTAGAGTCGGTATGCAAGTTTTGGGCCAGGTTGATGGGCTCCACACATGCCATCATGGGCTTCTTTCAACACCTCTTGTGCCTCTTTTTGTGAAAGGCAGCGAAGCAAGATCCCGCCATGCAATCGACGATACAGTGTTCGCGTAATCGCATTATAGTAGAATTTGAGGGCTTTCCTTTGAATGACAGCCGCTTCTTTGGTGTCCTCAGGAAGGATGCCATATAAGACATAGTCGATATAGGGGAATCGCCAGTCTCTAGGCTCTGGACCGGTTGATGACTCAAGAGCTTCTTTGTCTTGACGATCTCCTGTTGGCTCCAAGTAGTCCTCAGGGGCAATTCTCGGGCAATACAGGTCGTGGCTGTGGACAAATATTTTCTCTACTGCTCCAGCCGGAAGAGCTAAAGAGGCAGCAAGAGACGCCAGTGCATCTGCATGCGCATTTTGCTTGCGTGGTACATGGTCAATGTAAAAGTTTGTAAACCTCTCGGCCATGTAGACAGTTGCGTTGTAATAGGGTACTAGGTCTTCATGTCTGACTTCGTACTCCCCGCGAACTTGGCTGACGATGAGTTTAGAGTCACCATATGCCTCGGGATTTTTAACGCCAATCTCATCGGCGAGTTGCATCCCAATCAAAAGGGCATTGTATTCCGCTACATTTTTGGAACAAGGCTCGGTTAATGAGACAGCCCGAGGAATCACATAGTTCTGTGGGGAGACGAGCACTACTCCTACCCCCGCTTCTATATGTCCCTTTGGGCTTGTTCTGAATGCACCATCAAAGAAAAGTTGCCACAGTTGCCTTTCGAAGGATGTCTGAGTCTGGCAGACTTCAGCGACCTCGTCTGGGAGATCCTCGTAAAGTTTGGCTGCTCTTGGATCTGGATATTCAGCTAGGAAATCCGCCACCGCTTGTCCTTTAATGGCCTTTTGATTGGTCGCTAATGTTGCATATTTAGTATCATATTTCCATACTTATTATAGAATAAAACTTTGCATTGTCTTAATTAATTGCTTAATTTATTTGTAGGCCCATTCTTTAAGGAGATGAAGAGAAATGAGCCCAAAGCCCACCAAATTCTGAATTAAATCAGAATTAATTCGCACTCAGTAAATCAGGGCAAAATCAAGAGGTTGAAACCGGTTGAGAAGAATCCTCTCAGAATCGATCGGTTAAAGCCAAGAATCCAAGGCCATTTCGTCAGAAACCTGGACTCAAACGAAGAAACCAACTGAAGATAAATGCAGAAGGAAATCCCAGAGAGACCCACCAAAAGGGTGTGGCCATCTGGCCACACCCTGGCCGTGAAAACACGACCAAATCTGCGTTTTCGCGGCTTGGTTGGGGAGTTAGGGGGAGCGTTTGCTCCCCCGATCTCCCCGGGATCCTCCTCGTGTGGGTTATGCCTATAAAAAGGCAGTATTTGCGTTGAAAATGGACGACCATGCAGAGATAGGATTTAGCCTAGTTTTCATTTCTTGTAGTTTAGGTTTTTCTTTTCTTTTATGTAATTTGTATGTAAGCTTAGGTTAGATGAAGATTCATGTAAGTAAGAGAGAGAGGCTGATGTTGAGAGTGACACCGATGTACCCTCCTCCTTTCTTCCATTATTTCTACAAGTAATAAAGATAAATGTCTTTGTTTTATGTTCATATTTCCTTTTGTTTCCTTATTCCTCTTTCTACTTTACCTCTTTTGTTTTTGATGAGCTTGCAAGTGAATCCAGAAGTATAAGTATACAAAAGCCTTTGTGAGTGCCAACAATACTTCATGAAGACGTTCTCCTCCTCAAGATCCGTATCACTTCATTCTTGCAAGGCTTGATGATATAATGCGAACAGGGACTGAGCTTGATCTTATGACCTATGCGTTGAACGCCTCCAAAGCAAGGTAGAACATGCAAAGGTTTCCAAGTCATCAATCAAATTAGGTAAGTATTTCTTCAACCTTCTTTCTTTTCTTTTATTTCTTTAGTATAGATCTCCAACACGATTTCTTTCACCACATCTTCCAAATCGTTTTCACTCTTTTTTCCAATTAATTTGTATATAGTCATTCTCTGGTTTTCTCCACCTTCTTCATCTATCGCTTTCTTTTTAACTTTAACCTTTAACTCTTCTTTCATTTTTATTTCTTAAAACAAAGAAGAACTTTCGTTTGTTTTTATAAAGATTTCAATAAAGAACTTTGAACGCTTCCATTGCAAACTCTCCTTGTGGATCACGACCTGCATAGCCACTTGCTATAGCGGTAAGAATTGAGCACTTACACATCTTCATTCTAAATCTGAAATTCTTTATTTTTATGTGCAGGTTTTGCCTCAATCAAAATTTTGGCGCCGTTGCCAGGGAAGGGTAACGGTTTTTATTAAAATCTGATTTTTATTGAAAATTTTTTAGAACTAAAACGAACTTTCTTCTCTGTTGCAGGTTATAGGGCAAGCAAAGCAGGAAAATAAGATTGCAGTAACATATAAGTGGTCTTGGGCCTCTGCTCTAGAAAGCAGAGACCAAGTGCACTCTGCTTTGCCGCGTTTTCGCGGCCAAAGCCGCGGATCCGCGGCAAAAAGGAGTTGACTACTAACGTTGTTTTCTGCAGGGCTGCTTGACTTGCAAATTCTAGTTTTCTGCAATTTGTTTTTTTATATGCCATCACCATAAGCCTGCTAATAAACCAATAGTAAAATACTTGTTGAAAAAGATAAAAAATTGATTAGACGTTTGCATTTTTGGCACGTGTCTTTTTAATTCATTTATTTATACTGTTGAAGAGTGCTGGGGCAAGGTACGTTCGCATTGCAGTAGAATAGAACTCATCTCTTGGTTGATTTACATCGCTTTGTGTGAATCTTATTTACATATCTTGTACACTTGCACAAATTGATTTTAAGGGCACCACCAATTAACAAGATAAGGTGGGGATTTAATCACCCTTCCTTGGCCCAAAAATCAGATTCCAAGCACTTACTAACCCGAGCCTAACTAAAAATGAGTAGACGTTGGCCCTAGGGACATCTTGGACTCAATTAGGAGATTATCCTAAGGGGGAAAGGTGTTAGAATTTGACTCCTGTAAAATCAATGTCTAGGAAAGGGATTAAGGGCCGAAAGCCCAAAGATTGGTGGTTATTTAATTAAGGAACGTCTTTGACGGAAAACCTCCCACCAATCTTTCCCTGACCTGGCTGATTAGCTTGTGGTCAAAGTCTGCATTATACCTCCCGTGGACGGTCTAACCAGTTAGGAGTCGTCTAGGTCATAGGTCTACCCTAACTTAGGTTAGAATTTTTTCTTTTTTGTTTGCTTATTTGTTTGTTTTTCTTTCTTTGTATTCTATTGTGTGATATGACTTATAATAATAATTTTTTTAACTTCAATAATAATTCATATTACACACCGACTTCATTTTCGGATATTACCAACCCGGCATATCATAACTTTAACCAATCTAGTGTGCCGGATTGGTCTTATCCGAATCAATATAACCCATGCCCCCAATCTAATAACTATAATTTCCAGAATGATTTTAACACTTCACAGAGTCAGTGGGGATTCACCTCCCCTGAGTATCATTTTCAACCAATTTATCCCCCTTATCCACCTAGTCCACAACATTCCCATGACTCATACTCAGTTCCACCAGTCCAAAATAGAAAACCATCAATTTTGGAAATGAGTATGCGTGAGTCCAAACACAAATCCCAAAATCTAATGGACTCACAATTTCACCACCAATTCCAAGACAATACTTCATCTTTTCATCAAAACAATTAGCCTATCAACTATGAAAAGATGCTTGAAGCCATGACTCAGGCTCAAAACGCTTGTAATCGTGACATAGATTTGATGGCCCAATCTCTACATTCCCACCGTTTGACCAGTTCTGATGTCACTAACCATTCTGTTAGAGCCGAAGAGTCAGGTTGTTTTGGAAATCAAAGTTCCATTTTAGAACAATCATTTGAACTTGCACAAACTCCAAATTTTGAAAAGAATATTGACAGTTTAGCCAGTTATCCTTTTCCTGAAATCGAACTTGAAAATGAATATGATCATGAATCTCAACTTAGTGATTCAATTTTACTTCCTGATTCAATAATAACTCCTGTGTCTTCACCTGATTTCAATCTTTTTCCTGAGTCAACATTGAATCCTGTGCCAATTCATTATGAAATTGAATCACCCATTTTTGATGATCATATTGAACTTGACCAATTTTACACTTTTGAAAATCCTATTGACAAATTGACAAGTTCTCATTTTTTTGATATTGAACTCAATGAGATATGTGACCTAGATTCTCAAATCTGTGATCCAAATCAACTTTCTGAATCAATATTGACTCATGTTTTGTTAACAAACTTGAGTAATATTTTAGAGTCAGTTTTGATTCACCCACCTATCATTCCTGAACTTGAATCACCAATATTAAGTCACATTCCATTATTGGAAAATAAATGTGGACTTGAGTTTCACTTTCTTGACTTGGACCCACTTCCTGAACCAATCTCGACTCCTGAACCTTTACTTGACTTAAGTCACCTTCCTGAGTCGGTATTAGTTCCTATACTTTCTGAGTCCAAGTCAATCATTCTATCATTTCATACTCCATTTTGGGACGAGGTGGTTGACAAATTTGACTCTGAAATCAGTTATGGAATTTGAAAATTAGATGGGGTCAAATACTTAATAAAAATCCTTCATGGATACACAATCTTAATGGGTTATATTAGAGAAACTTCTGCTGGGTTCCTCCGAACTCCACAAAAAGTTGATTGGGCCGCATTTCGTGGACCAATCGGACCACCACCGGAACCACCACCTTAAGATAACATTTTCCTTCCCTTTCTTTTTTTTCATGCATCTATGCATTAATTCATACATTGAGGACAATGCATGAGATAGGTGTGGGGGAGGGTCTAACATAACTTAGGTTTTTTTTTTATTAAAAATAAAAAAAAAGAAATTTAACCTTTTCTTTACTTTTACAAAACTTTTTGAAAATAGAAACAATACATTGACATATTTTTTGTAAGAAATTAAGTTAATTTTAAGGAATAGGAAAATCTAAATTAGAATTTCTTATACTTGGTCAAAATAAGATTATTGATTGTAGTATATTTTTGCATCATCTTCCACCTCTTTACCATGCATAAATATCAATAAAAATCTGTTTTTTATTCCTTTTCTCTCTATATTTGCAGGTCCATATTTTAATAGAGAGAGGCCCACAAATTTATTCATTTATCAAGAATAAAAGGGGATTAATTCAAAGCCCAAAAGAAAGCCCAAATGTTGAGCCCAGGATCTGGAATCATCCACATATCCAGTCAGCAATCTAGAAGATCCACGTGGCCAAACAACCTGTAACAAACTCGCAATAGAAATCTCTGGCGCAACGGCCAAGATTCTGCCGCGGAAACGCGGCTCTGGCCGCGTTTCCGCGGCAGGAATCTGGCCGTTGAGCCAGCGATTGATCCCCAGCTGTCTGATTCTGGAGCCTTCTTCTCCTGAGGCCTATAAATAGACCATCAGGGCCAGTGCAAAAGAGGGAGGAGAGATTAGAGGATAGAGCTTGTATTTTGTAGGTTTTTCTCTAGGATTTTTATTGCTCTAGTTCTTCTTCTTCCTCCTAGAAATTCTGTGAAAGAGAGATTGAGAGAGAGAGAAAGCTTGTGTAAATCAAGGTGTGACAACTTGTGAAGCAAGGATTAATCCAATCTCCTTTCTCTACTTGATCAATTCTAGTACTTTACTTGCATTCTTTCATTCAAGCTTTACTTTCCTTGCACTTTTATTCATGAATTGCTTTTCTTTTCTTGTAATGGCTAGTAGCTAACTTCTTCTAACATGACTAGCTGACCACTAGCATTGCTAACTTCTAACTCTTGGGTGATCGCTAATTTTTCATCTTGCAATTGTTGAGTCTTTTTCATCCCCAATGGGTTACTTTCATGCTTGGCAAGCTCTTGTTGTAATTCCATATGATTCATGTGTGCCTCATTTAGAGCCTTGTCTTTAGAACAAGTGCCTTGATGGAACATGGAGATGGATCACCAAACATATGCTATTTGTTGTACAACTTCATTACTTCAATGCTAACTTGTTGTATTTGCCTTGAATGACTAATGAATGTGGTATCTTCTTCCTTAGCATCCCTTGAGTGTCACTCCTCGAGTCCACCATTGAAATTCTATCTTGAGAGCCGATGAAATCAATGAGGCTACAAGACAAGTCCAAGAAGATCATCCATCAATCAAGTGGGAAAGCAACTAGACCAACACGCAAGACATACATATGACGATGAATCAACATGAGGCAAGCATCACCATAACGAAGTCTAGTAAGTTAGCAATTTAGAAAGGTAGCTAGTCATGGTCTTTCACATCTTAAAGTCTTTTACAAAGTTCTCCTTCTTTTAGTTTTCTTTCCAAAGCAAATCTTGTTTTCTAATTCTTTTCATTTTCTTTCCATCATGCACAAATCCACAAATTCTTTTATCTCTTTTTCCATTTCTTTTTCATTCTTTTAAAATAAAGAAGAACCTTCATTTTCCATCTTCAATACCAACCGTAACGCTTCCATCGCAAGCTCTCCCTGAGAATCGACTCGTATAGCCTATGCTATTACGGTGATTTGGAAAGAGTACATCAATCATTATAAAATACATTTCGGAGTAAGTAAGCACTACAAGGTTGTCTCTAAACCTTCTCTCTTTTGTTGAATATCTGCGAATCATACTCCGCTACTATACTCCACTATTCTTTCCTTATCAAATTTTTGGCGCCGTTGCCGGGGAGAGCAACAGTTTTGATTTGATTGAAGAACTAAACGAACTTTCTTCTCTGTTGCAGGTTACAGGTGAAGAAACAGGAAAACTAGCATTGCAGTGACATATAAGTGGCTCTGGGCCTCTGCTCTCGAAAGCAGAGACCAGTTGCCCTCTGATTTGCCGCGATTCCACGGCCAAAGCCGCGGATCCGCGGCAAGGAGGAGTGAACTACTCACAGATTTTCTGCAGGGTTGCTTGCTCTGCAAAATACAGCTGCTGAGATACTTAAATTCTTGTATGCTTCACCATATTCCTGCTAATAATCAACAGTAAAAAAATTTGTTGCAAAGTTGAAAATTGATTAGACGTTTGCATTTCTAGGCACGTGTCTTTTCAATTCATTTACTTTACTGTTGAAGAGTGCTGGAGCAAGGTACGTGCGCATTGCATTTTGATTAGGACTCACTTCTTGGTTGATATTTTATCGCTTTGAGTGAACCTTGTTTGTTTATATCGTACACTTGCACAAAATCAATTTGAAGGGCATACCCAATAAATAAGATAAGGTGGGGATTTCATCACCCCTTCCTTAACCCAAAAACCGCCATCCCAGCACTCACAATCCCAAGCTTTATAATAAAATCTGATAGACGTTAGCCCTAGGGACATCCGGACTCACTAGGAGATCGGCTGAAGTTGAGAATTGATTCTGATTCATACTCCGGTGAACTCAGTGTCTAAGGCTGGGGATTAAGAGGTTAAGCCTCGAAGATACCGTGGTTTGGCGTAATTAAGGCCCGTTGCTTATGCACGGATACCTCCCACCGTATTTTGCCCCTACCTGGCTGATTAGGTGTGGTCTGATTCAAGCAACAACCTTCTTCAGTTCATCGAACAGTTAGGAGTCGTCTAGGTCCAGGAACCTAGATAGCTTGGATTGATTTTTCTTTTATTGTTTGTTATTTTAATTTTTTCTTTTCGCTGGTGTGATCGGTGCACGTTGTTTGTGACTGTATATGCGAGAGTGGTACCAGGATTCAAATTCTGCAAGACTTTGTAGACTTTCTACACTTGCACATACACAACCACTTGACATTATGGAAAACAACGTTTCGCTTCAAGATAGATTCTACCCGACTCGCACTTCGCTTCCATCATGCATTCTTCTCCCTGAACCCAATGGAAATCACTTTGAGCTGAAACCACAATTCATCAATACACTTCTCCGATTTTATGGTCTAGAGTCTGAGGACGCGTACTTCTTCATTCGAGAGTTTGAGGAAGTATGTGTAATGATGAGAATTTCCCAATTGACTGAGGATGCTGTTAGGTTAAGGTTCATACCGTTTGCACTGAAGGATTTAGCTAAGAAATGGCTTTACAATCTTCCCGCCAACTCGATATCTTCATGAGATGATTTTGTAAAAGTCTTTCTTAAGAAATTTTATCCCATCCACAAGACAGCCCTCATGAGAAAAAACATAATGCAATTCAAGCAGGAACCAAATGAACCCTTCTGGAAGTATCTTGAACGCTTTAAAGACCTTTAGCCCAATGTCCTCATCACGGCATAGAGAAATGGCGTCAATGCCAGATTATCTATGACGGTCTAGATTACCAAACGAAAACACTCCTTGAATCCATGTGCCAAGGGGAATTTTTGAAGAATGATGAGCACCAGGGGTGGGATCTCTTTGAAGCCCTAGCTGAGAAAACTATTCAGTGGGAGTCATGTCCAGATAAACCCACTCCCACTACTTCCAGAACTTGGATGCACTCGATAGAATCCTCCATAGCAGCTAAAGCAAAAATCACACAATTAATAAAGAGGATTGAACTGCTTGAGTCAAGGGAAAATTCTGTTGTCAATCAGGTCAACCCAACACCTGTTGTCAAACCGGGTTGTACCTACTGTCATGATCTCAACCATGTCTTTGAGGAGTGTCCCTTATATCAGTCTCAGTCTTATCAGGAGAACACGAATGCAGTGTTTACCAGACCCAATCACAATCCGTACTCCAACACATACAATCCGGGATGGCGAAACCATCCAAATTTTTCGTGGAGTCAGTCTGGTCCTGAGCAACATAGGCCACCATTGCCACATCCTTATAATGCTCAGTCTCACCACCCAGCTTCAATCGAAATTCACCGTATTTTCATCCAAATCAAAGTCCACCACAATCACAATCTTACCAGAACCCACCACACTACCAATCACAATTCCAGTCCCCATACCATCAACATTCACCCCAGAATAATTCAGAAATATCAGAGTTGAAGAAATGTTAGAAACCTTTGCAAAGGACTATCGTCAGGAGATGAATAAAGTACAGGTCCAGATTGGGCAATTGGCTAATTCTGTGAATGAAAGACAAAAAGGAATGTTACCAAGCCAGCCATTGCCAAATCCCAAACATCACTTCCCTTTGCATGAAGTGGAAGACACGGGCCCCAGTCAATGCCATGCTATTCATACCCTGAGATCTGGAAAACAGATAGATAATAAGGTTTCTGATCAATCATCCCATCCAGTACCAAAGCCAACACCTCCAATCCAAATGCAACCAACTTCTGACAACCCATCTTCTAGTTCAGAGCCATCCACTTCAAAAGCCAAGGGTAAAAAAAGGAAGATGAGCAACCTTATAAGCCTAGTGTACCATTTCCAAATAGGCTTACGAATCACAAGATAGATGCTCGTATGGAGAAAATAAGAGAAATGTTTAATAAGGTCCAAATAATTGTCCCTCTTCTTGATGCAATCCAACAAGTGCCATCATATGCGAAATTCTTAAAGGAAATATGCACCAAGAAGAGGAAAACACAAGTCCCTAAAAAAGTCTTCCTAGCATCCAACATCAATGAGTTGCTCACTGGGTCAATTCCGAGAAATACAAGGACCCAGGTAGCCCGACCATCTCTTGCACCATAAAACAGACTACCATCAATAGGGCACTGCTTGATTTGGGGGCCAGCATCAATCTCCTACCTTTTTCTGTGTACCAACAATTAGGGTTAGGTGATCTCTGCCCTACCCAAATGACAATACAATTGGCTGATCGCTCTGTCAAGAAACCTAAGGGGAAGTTCACGATGTCTTTGTCAGAGTTGGGGAGTTCATTTACCCTGTGGATTTTGTAATTCTTGAGACACAACCTGTGTCTAACACTAATCATAGGGCTCAAACTCCTGTCATTTTGGGACGACCATTCCTGGCCACATCAAATGCCATCATCAATTGCCGGAATGGATCAATGAGGATAACCTTTGGTAACATGACTCGTGAAGTGAATGTCTTCCACACATAACCTCGTAAAACAAAAGATCAAACATTCGAGGTCAGCTTTGTTAGAGACAATTTGGAGGAAGAAAGTGAAGATTCAAAAGATGAGTCACAACTTTGTGATTCTCTTGAAATAGGAAATCTTGTTATCCGAGTACCCTTTCAAAAGGGAAAAGTTGATTTGGATATTTTCACTTTCAGGGAGCCAACTGTGAACGTATCCCAAGAGGATATAATTCAAGAACCTCCAATTGATATATCATTTGAAGACCTCTTCGCTGACGAAATCATGTGCCTGGATGAGTCAACTCGGGGACGGTTAACTGATTGTACACTTTTGAAGGAAAATGTTGACCTGAGTTTTGAAGAGTTGTATGGAGAGGAGCTGGAATTTCTTGACATTGGAAGTAAAGAAATTCAAAGAGAAAAAAGTGGTGATGAAGAACTCTTTAGGGAGCATTGTGGTGAAATGCGGATGAATAACAATGAGAAATTGAAGCTGGAGATGCCTAGGGCTAAGAAAGTAATAGAACTCGTTTCCCAACCAAGCTCGCGCAAACAAACACACTGGAACGATGGGAAACGGGCCAGGGGGAAAGATCAAAAGAACAGCCTAGGCAAGGGATACACTTGTAAATATTTTCTGTAAATAATTTTTTGTACACTTTTCGTAAATAATATAATAATTAAAAAAAGAAAAAAAGAAAAAGAAATAAATAATAAATGAGGGACTTTTGTGCTTAAAAGAGTTTCCCCACTTTCAAAATTCAAAATCCTTTTCAAAATTCAAAATTCCTAGGTCTACATCTCTTCCCTAGGGTCAAACTCATTTTCAAAATTCCAAGTCCCTAGGGTAAATTCACTTTTAACCTTGGGATAAAAGAGGGATTCTCAAATTTTTTCCCTTCTATAAATAGCCTCTCTACCTCACCCTCCTCCCTCAAACGCCAAATCAACTCTCAGATCTAAACTCACTCTCTCAAGCGCCGCCCTCGGTTCCTTTTCCCTTCCTCAGAAACCTCTGTTTGCCGCGTTCCCGCGACTAGAGCCGCGCATCTGCGGCTGTACTGCAACACCTGGAGCGCCGCTGAATTTTCCACCGATCGATTTCTCCTCTGGTTCCAGATCCAGTGCCACTTCTCACAGAATCTGTCACCTGTGCCCTCTGCAAACTCGAACTTCCCCCCACGTACTCTGGGGGTGGTTTGCATCTTGATCTCTCTATTTTACCGCTTTATTCTTGATTAATAGCATGGCACCGAATATTTTTGCTGAGAAAGATTTTGGGAAATTATTGTGTGATCCTCATGGGTATGGGCATGTGTTTATAGATCGCATTAGGGCTTGGAATTGGTATAATTTAGTGTACGATAATGCTGAGAACGATACCTTCTATTGTCCCAATTTGGTGACAATGTTCTACACTAATCTTGACCATGCATCTGTTGATTCACAAGCCCATCACTTTACCATGCACATGCCCCTCGGCAATTTGTTCATCACTCTTCCTCTCAATGAGGAACACACACACGTCCCCATTCACCCACAGGATAGCGACCCCCTCCCATTGATTGAGTACATGACACTTATGGGGGTTCGCTGCACAGAGCAGGATCATGGGCTAAAAGCCAGCACCACGTTTAGGAATGTGCACTGCGTTGGACGCTGGGTCCAACGCAACATCTTAGGGCTGAACCACACTACATCTTTTAACAGACCGGTGTTGCAAATAATTCACGATTTAATGACTCGGCAACACACAGTCTGTTTAAATAAGACAATCTTCCATGCAATCATAGCAAATTCCTCACGAACTCGGGGTGCCAAACACTCCCATCCCATCTTGATTACACGTCTGTGTAGGACTTTCCTACCAGACGATGTCTTTGATTCCTTTGACCGGGTGTTTGTCACACCAGAGAGACCTACCAGTTCATATAACAGTTGTTTGCACACGGTTTGGACTCTTAGTGTCCAACCCGAAGATATACCGGTGGAGTCCTCCTCTGAGGAGAGTCTTGAGGAGGAAGATGAGCCTGAGTTTTGGCGTCAGGATCCCCTAGCAGAATCACGTGCCTTCATGTCCACCATCTGGAAGGGCATGAAGAAAATTTTTAGGGGGTAGGTCAGGCTTAGAAAGAAGGTGGAGGAGCAATCCTCGAGGTTGGACCGCATTGAGGCGGGGCTCAGACAATCTCAGTCGGCTGGACCTAGCACCACCGCGGGTCCAAAATGGCGGAGGGAGTGATTTCATACCTTTTACCTATTTCATGCATTTTTTTTTATCTTGCATACATTGAGGACAATGCATGAGATAGGTATGGGGGGGTAGATTCTAACCTAGGATTTTTATTTTCTTTTTAGGCTTTTTATTTTTATTTGTAGGATTTTCATTTTCTTTTAGGTTTTTATTATTTTACCTTTCTTTTAGATTTTACTCTTTCTTTTAGATTTTACTCTTCTTTTAGAAAAATAAAAAAAATTATAAAAAAATAAAAAAAGGAAATTTATGATCCATGTTTAAAGAATCAAATTTGACTTTAGGGATTAAGGAAGCTCTTAACTATGATTTCTAATTATAAGTCGAAAAGAGGAGTTTTGTTGGATTTTTAGGTTAAGTAATAAAGGATAAGAAAGATTACTAG